>PVJH01029012.1:15629-26683 GCA_004026705.1 Nesogale talazaci | reverse complement strand
CCCTAGGGGAGATTCTTGGCTGGATATCTTGATGAGCAGTTACTCATTAGCAGTGGTGTGAAAGGTCCAGATGATACCACCAAAAGACATTAGACTACCCCCCACTTACAGGTGGAAGAACCCTGATGTTGTAGCCGGTTAGGAGATGCGCTGTTAACTTCAAGATCAGCAGTTTGAAACCACCCTCCATTCTGCCAGTAAGTTCTCATAAAGAGTTCCAGTTTTGGCAACCCACAGCAGTAGTTCTACCCAGTCCTGTAAGATCCCCCGGTCCTATAAGCTCACTGTGAGTTGACATGGGCTCGATGACAGGGAGTTAGTTGATGTCTAGGATAGAGTTTGTTTTGATTCCCAGCGGCGCTACTTGGAGCAAAGTCAGCCCCCTCAGTCAGACTACAGGCTACAGGCTGCAGTTGTGAGGGCCTGGGGAAGGCACAGCCAATTGAACGAGGGATGTCAGCCTGCAGCGGGCAAGTGGAAGACACACTGAGCTCACTCAGCCTCCGGTCGGTTCAGGTTTGTGAGAGCCGGCTGCTCTCTCCCACCCCTGACTCCACACCTGCTCCCAGGAAGGGTTTGGGGTCAGGCATTTACGCCCCAGGATGGATTTAAGTAGCAGCCCTGGCAGTGTAGTGAGCTACGCACTGGACAACATACCGCAAGGTCAGCACCTTGACCCCACCAGCTGCTCCATGGGAGCAAATTGAGGTTTTCTGCTTCCATCCCGATTGAGAGTCAGGGTGATGACAACATTTGTATAAGTGTGCTTAATGCCATCGAAGGCTGGGTCGTCGTAAGAGCTGTAAGAGCCCCCCAATAAAATGATATTTTATGACTAGCATTGAACCGATGGTGGTGAATTTCATTGACAAGGGCCTCTAGTTTCATTATGTCTTTGTTCTCGTCTCTCAAATCCCACTGCAGGTGGGAGGGGGAGCCTGATGAAGGGGGAGAGTCATTGGGCATAATAGAGAAGATGGGAAGCCGAGAGGAAAGCTCATTTAGGTAGCGGAGCCATCCTGGAGCCAAGTCTTGAAGGCCAGGACCCCCTCGAGTCTCTAAGGCCAACAACGGGCGTGTAGGAAACGCCGCTCTGGGCATCCTTGAGGATTTAGAGTTTGCGAATGTGTCACACTGATTTTTTTTAAAGAAAGTAAAATCATGCCACAAAACTAAGGAGAGAGGAGCATTTTGACAGCAAATCACTTCTTTGCAGTGAAATACGAGGAGCGCGACTCGGGATTCAAGGGGGCAAACTGGTGTGCGGCAGCTTCATCCCAACTCAGTAGGTGTTAGGTCGGCAGGGGGATAGGAGTAGGGGGCAGCGAGAAGTGAGCTGGATGGACACTGTAGCTCTAACAGTGGCTTCAGGTCTCTGAGGAACGATTGTGGGCATGGGACAGGACCAGGCAGCGTTTCCTCCCATCTTGTGCTTCAGGTCGCTATGGTTCGGATCTGACTCGATGGCACTTATAACAACAACAACCATGGCAATGAATGACAGCCACTTTTAAGGAACTGTGACTGAGTTTTTGGTGGAAGTACAGCATAAAATGAAAAAAAAAAGCCATTTTCAAAAAAAAAAATGCTTGCATGTTCCTTGTAGAAAATGAACATGCAAGCTCAATGAATTCACAGAAAGCAAATATGCCCATGGAAACCATCACATGGAGATGAGTACCAGTACCAGGAAACCCCCTGATGCTCCTCCCAAATCTGTAACACCACCCCCCTCTCCCCCCAAAGTAACCACAATTCTGCGAACATGATTGGCCTGTAGACATTGATATTCAGCTTCTCTCACTTCTCCTGCTATGTTGAAGATACATCTATGTCACTCTGATGCTAGCCATTCCTTTTCCCTGCTGTACAGCATTCCCATGGAGAATTAGACCGGTGTGTTCCTCCATTGTGCTTTCAAGACCATTTCGGTGGTTCCCAGTTGGGACCCTTTAGTCTCCTAGTACTGCCCTTGTAGAAGGCCACAAAATGGTTCGCTTTAAAGAACAGAAAATGATCATCTGACAGTTCTGGAAGCTAGAAGCCCAAATTTAAGATGTTCACACACAAAACTATTCTTTCTCCCTCTCTCTCTCTCACTCTCTCTCTCTATCTCGCTCTCTCCTCCATAGAAAAATCTTCCAGGTCACTCCCAGCGTCCAAAAGCCCTGGGCATTTCCTGTCCTTTGGCAGAGTGCTCCTCACATGCTGTCTCCCCGGGATAGGTAACCCAGACCGTAGGAATCTTTTTTTGATTAAACACCTCTCAGAAGTGTTTAGATTTAGGGCTCATCCTATTCCAATATGACCTTGATAACGTGACAGATCAGCGTGTGCCAGAAAACAAACAATTTCCCCAAACAAGGTCACATTCACAGGTATTGGGGGTTAGGGTTAGGGCTTCAACTTCTCTTTTCAAGGAACACAATTTAGCACACAGCAGGAGCTGCTTACAGAATGTCAGCGACAGCATCCTTCCCTGTGTCTAGGGGCCAAGGAAAGCAGTCATTCTGCAGCATCTCTACTTTGGGACTCACCCCTCTCGATGTCCTAGCTGGCTTCCAGGAACACTTGTAGACACACTCATGCAGCACGTTCCCGGGGCACTTCCTGTACCATCATTTGTAACAGTGGGAAGTGCAAGGACCTGCCCTCCCAGCTTTCTGGAGCCAAAGAGGCTGGATGAACCCCTGAAATTATTGTCCTGCAATTCTCTTTAAACCTTAAATTGAAAGTATCTCCCCAAGTCTGAAAAACAGACAATACTTCTGCTTAACTGATCCAAAATGTGTGTCAGAATGACCTATATGGGGTCAAAGTGACAAGAAGGACTTGCAAAATGACACAGAGACCTTCAGGGACAGTGACTTGATGTTAATGGGCGAGTGGCACAAAGCCACACAGCAGCCTGGTTGAAATGAAGAGCAGAGTTTTTGCTGCTAAGCAAGGCAATTTGCAGATTGGGAACCAGGGAGTCCAGAAGATTCTGAACTAAGTGATGGGGGTGGGGGGGGAGGGTGACACAATTCAGAGGGCTTATATAAGGAAAGATAAGGCACTTAAGTAAAAATTCGGTAGTTGGTTCACATTTAGATAATGATTGCACACTCAGATAGGGTACATCAGATTGGTAGGAGATGACAAATGTTTGCAACATTGCTGTTGCTAGGTTACCAAGCAATCATTCCATTGGCTACCTTAGGCCTCCACCATCCTGAGACCTGTCCCCGCTCCTGTCCTCGAGCTTTGCATGACAGCCAAGAGGACCTGCATCATCCCAAAGTTTATTTTGCATACATGTTTGTTCTGAGAATTGTTTTAGACCAGGCAGGCACAAACTCTGAATAAAAGACAATGGCACTGTCCTCTGAAATTGTTTACCAAGTCCTTTTCTCGGTGCACAGGAGAGAGTTGCCGGGATGACAGGCTGCCTTCCAGACGCAGGGGTGACTTTCGTTTCCAAATGGAGTTGGCACCGCACAGCTGGACAGGGCCACCCTCTCGGGTCATTAACCCGAGCCCTTTGCTGGTTGTGTCACCAGCGCTCCATGTGTAGGAGTAGGACTGTTGACCACACAGCCCCCCGAAAGTTATAGCACAAGAAAGGGCGAGTCTTGGGAGAACAGTCGCAGACCGCCCTCCACACTTCCTCCCTCGCTCCCGCGAGGGGTGGTCTGGGGATGGCAGGTTCTCCTTGGGCCTTGGGTCTGAAGCTTTGGGCCACGCCCCTCAACCTCCAGCTGCTCCCTGTGGAACTAGCCAACCACAGTTTAGGTTCGGCAAGGAGGCAGCTGTCACTGGAGCTTCTTTTATCTCGCCCCTTTTGTTCACCATCATCCTCTGCAGGGAGGACAAGGACCCAGGCACCTTGGACGCAACTTCCTTCCCCGGCTTATGCAGGCAAGCCTCTGTCTGCCTGGAGAAGTCCAGCCGGCCTGGAGCTTGTCCTTGACTTCTCTTACGGCGCCTGGCCACTATCCCTGCAACCTGTTTTACGACAACAAAACAAGACACAAAATCCTTGCCAAGAGGTGGGAGTCAGAGGGACCCACTGGAGGGCTCCCAATTCCACCTTGTTCTTCCTTGGCCCCTTTCCAGCTCTCTCTCTCTCTCTCTCTCTCTCTCTCTCTCCCAGCCTTGGGGTCACCTCTATTTTGAACCAGTTTGTCATTTTCCAAATGAATTCACCAAAGAGAAAATGCACTTTTTCCACGTATATGCGTGAATGTGTGTAAGTATTGAGAAGGTTAGGTAGGTGAGAGACAGGGACAGCGGGGTTGTCCCTCCCATGCCTGCACAGCCCTCCTACACGAGGGAAATCAGGCGAGCATTAGCCACCCATGAAGACCTTAACTGGGTATGTTTCAATTAAGGTGCACCCCCACCCCCTCACCCAAGTGGGTATCACTCCTGGGGGGCTCAAACTAGGTTGCAGGTCAGCTTCATTCAGCCAACGGGGTTAACGGATACCTTTCACCATGCCTCCCAGCCGGAGGTTTGAAATACCCTGGCCCTTCTCTCCCTTGACCCTGCTCCTGCGCCCGCCTCGAGGCCGTGCAGGTGTCGCTGGCCTGTGGTCACCATGTGTGGGGGTGCAGTCCCACGAGGTTGCCCGTGTTCCGCTGTGGGCCCCAGCGTGGCTTGTCCGTGGTTTGGCACGCTTCCCTGAACTAGCGTGGACTCTTTTGAGACTGTAAAACTGGAATCATCTCCTGTCCTTTATAAAACCCACTTGGATCGCAAACCAGGCTTCTGGCATGAATTCTTTCTAAAGGGAAGCCAAGGAACAAGGGATTTCCCACCCGAGAAACCTCATGAGAACATTTCACATAGGAACCGCCGCCATGGATTACCTTGGGGAATGCCCTGGGGTGGGGGGTGGCCAGGCCAGGGACAGTTAGGGGTAGGAGAGCTGGTCTTAGAGGGGCAAAGTCAACGCCATGCTCAGTGATGACCTTGGACTTCAAGCTCCATGCTCCATGTCCTTAGGCTGCCCCCACCACCAACCACATTTAGTCAAAGATTTGGGAGACTTGGCTTCCTGAAGGTGAATTTTTTTTTTTTTAGTTTTCTAGGCATCACTGCCCTCTGGTGGTGGGAGTAGGAGGCCCAGCCTTTGCTCCTGGGAGCTGGAATTGAACCTCCATCCCAGTGGGCCGCAGTCCTGCGCACACCCACTATGCCACCGGGGCTCAGCCCCTGAAGGTGAAATTTTATGGACACCGATAACCTTACTATCGCTTCCCACCTATTGAGAGAGGACACGAGTCCATCTCCCAACGGGCTAATTTCCAGAGAAAGTTCCCTGTGGCAGGGATAGGGACACCGTGCGCAGATTCTCGAATTCTCCTTTCTTCTCTCTTCTCGGTCTACAGCCTAGGCTGAAGGACACAGCATGAAAACCTGAGGAGGGGCAGTGCAGCCTTCCCCCTCCTCCGACACCCTCCTCTCTACTCCCCTTCCATTCCCAACCTTCCAGGAAGCCTGCCTTCCAAAGACCTGTGGTAGCCTTTACTCACTCCATCTGTGTCTTCCGACGTACCTGACCCACGGGAGAAGGTGATTGGCAGGCTTTAGATATGTGTGTCTTCTCTCCTTGACCGGACAAGACGCTCCTCGAAGGTAAGGCCTAATCGGCAGCCTCCTTTGGAATCTGTTTCACTCTCACATCCATGTTGAGCAGAGTTACTTCCTTGAGTGACTCCTGTACACAGCCAGTTAGGAAGGAGCTGAGGGGCGGCGTGCGGGCCTGACGTTTCTCCAAACTCAGTGAGGCATACCTAAGCAGTCGCCAGGGCATTGATCCTGACTCTCGCTGAGCCCATGGGTGTCATAGCAGACCTGGGCTCCACGGGGCTTCCAAGGGCTCTGTCATCAGAGGGAAAGCTCCAGGCCTGCCTTTGGAAGCGCCCCCTCCTCTCACCTCGCTGTGGGAAACCAGTCACATTAGCCCTTCGTCCCATCCAGGGGCAACCAATGAGAGAAGCCAGCCCCGAGCCCACTGCCGCAGAGGCGATTCTGACTCCTGGTGACAGGACAGGGTGGAAGAGCGCTGCTCCCGTGGACTCTGGAGATGAGGATGCGTGTCAAGGGCCTTCCTCCTCTTCGCTGCCCCTGCACGTTAAGAGGCATCATGTCCTTTCCCAGGGACTCATCTCTGCATGCTCAGTTCCCGTTAAGACTGCAACTGTTTCCTCTCATGTTGAGTCGTGCCCCATCAGCAAATCCGGTCCTGCAGGCTTGACTCCCACCAGCTCTCCTCCGTCCATGTCAGGACGGTCCCCCCGACTTTTCGAGGGCAGCTCCGCCTCGCTCGTGTTTTGGGGTGCCTTCTGACCCGAGGGGCCCATCCTCCTGCACGGTCTATGGCAGGATTCTGTTCCATTCATTAGCCCTTCGGTCTCTGACAATGTTTCGATGCTACGCGTAAGGTTTTCAGTGGCTAAGTCCCCCAAAATGGACAGCCTATTCCCTCTTCGTGGTCTGTTCTCAGCCTGGCACTTTGGTTGGAGCCTGTTCCCTTTGGGAGACCCTGCTGCTATTTGACATGCCAGTGACATAGCGCCACAGCAACACACAGGACGACAAACTGACCAATAGTGGGTGGGAGCACAGAGTCTCATCTTTCCCCCTCAGAATAGTCGGTGGGTTTGAACCACCCACGTTAGGCTTAGCAAGTCAGTGGTTAGCCGACAGCACCACCAGGGCTCCTTAAAGACAACGTGACCTTCTTTATATCTGAGGTCACTTTTCCAGAGCTCGTGAGTTATCCTGTCTGGAATAGGGTCTCTCACCACCACCAGAAACTCATATTTGAACTCATTCTCCGGCCTTCCAGAAGTCAAATATCAGATTGCACTGGGCAAATCGAATGTCCAAGACTTCTTTCAAGGATCAAAGAGCACTGGTGTCACTTTGAGGAAGGACGTGGGTCTGACCTCAAGCCATGGTATTTGCAAGGGCCGCCTGAGAAGGCTCGACGACGATTCAGGACCGATGCGTGTGAAATGCACTGCTGACAAAGACGAGGCAGCGGGCCCCGGACTGGCAAAGGAGTGAACACACGTCTCGTTGGAAAAGTAGCCCTGAGGCTCCTTCGCTGTGAGGATGCGGAGACCTGTCTCACTGGTGTTGGAATGTTATCAGGAAGAAACAGTGCCTGGAAAAGGAGGAGCTCAGCCCCAGTGAAGCAGGAGAGTCAGTGGAGAAAGACGAAGACCCGCCATGAAAGAGATGGTCACAGTGGTTGCACCCAGGCCTTCCAACAGAGCACCGTTTCCTTCTGTGCAGGAGTCAGAATGGGTCCGACGGCACCTCGCCACGGCACCGTGCTCTTTCTGAAGTCCGTCAGATCACCGGGCCTTTCTTTGAAGGCTCCTCTTGGTGGACTTGAACCTCCAGCCTTTCTGTCAGCAGCTAATCACGTAACTGTGGACACCGCCCACGGATCTAAGATACTCAAGGAACTTCCCGACCTCGACGCAGGGGTGTCATACAGCCCTCCTGGTGGCCGTAGGACCAGGACAGAGAGATAAGTCTGCATCACCGGTCTATGTGAACTTCCAGAGCCCTCCTTCCCCTCCCAACCCACAATGCAATGGCACAAACAGATCTGAAAGTCTCTTCCCTATCCCTGTGTCGCCAGCCTTCACACTGCGGAGTTTAGTGTACCTGCAGCAGGAAGCGCTAACTCCCAATCTTTTTCTTTCTTTTTACAACAGGATTCATTTTTTGGCATCAAAGGTTCCTGATCCAGGCCACAAATGTGCCGAAAGGAGAGGCAAGTGAAAGCTTCTGGCTGGTGGCCCTGACCCTTGGTTCTGAGTCGGACCTTGCCTGTGTCACTGGCTCCTCACAGCACTGCTGCTCCCCCTTTCATTTCTCATACTTTCCCTCTCGTGCCAGCTTCTGATCAGAGGGCTAGAGAACAGGCCCCAGGAGAGAACTAGCCACACAAGTGAGGACAGAGAGTCCCGGGCCTGACTTGGTCACAGTCTCCATGCCCTACACAGGTCAGTGATGCAGACATTGGTGTCTTAGGTCGGGTTCCCTGGAAGCAGAGACCACAGCAGGGCCTCTGGGGAAAGTACATCACTGAGTGGAGCTCCCACGAGGAAGAGGTTAAGGTACAAGGAGACGAAGGAAGTCAGTGGAAGGAGCCAAGCCAAGAAACAAATTCCAACAAAGTTTGACCCCAGCCTAATCCCACTGGGTGGTGGTGGCAGGGAAGGGAAATGAGGCTCTGAAGTATGTGTGAATGACATCGTCAAATCATTCCTCTCCATAATTGATGCTAGGGAACTAGATCTTTATACTCCCATATTAGTCACCCATTATGTAAGGCTGGGGTCTCTAAAGAAGCAAAAACAGCGACACTTATATTTATCTATTTTTTTTCTTAGTTTTTTTAGGCATCACTGCCCACTGGTGGTGGGAGTAGGAGGCCCAGCCTTTGCTCCTGTGAGCTGGAATTGAACCTCCATCCCAGTGGGCCGCAGTCCCGCACACAACCACTACGCCACCGGGGCTCAGCCCAACAGCGACACCTATAAAGGAGGAAATATACCATATCTACTCGTGTACACGTCGAGTTTTCAACACATTTTTATTTTATTTATTTTGTGTTTTTTTTTTGGGGGGGGGGCGCATCACTGCCCTCAGGTGGTGGGAGTAGGAGGCCCAGCCTTTGCTCCGTGAAGCTGGAATCGAACCTCCATCCCAGTGGGCCGCAGTCCCGCGCACAACCACTACGCCACCGGGGCTCAGCTCAACACATTTTTAATGCAGCTTTTGTGGTAAAATTAGATACTCACGTTGGCTTATACTCAAGTATATACAGTATATCAATAAACTAGCTCATACAGTTGTACATGCAGCTAAGTCCAGTCTGATTCAAGTCTGTAGATCAGATGTTAAGCTTCAAGATTTTTCCTGACCCTCATAACTGAGGGGGGGCCAGGGGTTGAGGTGGATGTGAGAGGCTCTGATGAACCAGGTGGCAAGAAGGCAAACACAGAAGCAGGAGGCCACAGGCTGATGGAGGCAGAGCAGATGAATCCGCCTGGATGAATCCATGAGATCAACCTTGTGTCTACAGACGCAAATGAATCCAAGCTTGGCTGGCAATATGGCAGGCCATTCGTTCAAGTCCAGAGAAGCAGAGATGAATGAGACAGATGCAGGATCCAGGCCAGCAAGAAGCGCCAAGCCTTCCCACAAAGTCTGCTTGAATTGGAGTAGGCCACGCCCCGGGGGAAACTTCCTTTAAATAACACTCCCCCCTCATCCTCCTGCAACTGCTTGGCTGCTCACAGCAGGTTCCATCTTGACTTTGATTCTTGTATTTTAAATCACGAAGGAGGCCGCCTCTGCTAAACTACTGAGAACCCTGGTCCAGCCAACTTGATAGAAATCTTACCTGTCATACCCATTGACTGTAGGTCACCCCCATGAAAGGCAGGGAGCTATCGAAGCTCCAACTCACATTTGGAGAAGAGCGAAGCTGGGAGTCATGCACTCCACAGCTGGCATGGATGCACCTTCAGTGCTGGAATGCCAGGTGGACCTCGAGAGCCTCTGGAAAGGTCTAGCCTCTCAAACAACATCAGGAAAGAAGGAAGCTAGACACACATAAGCGCTTCTGAAGGTTGCTAGATGTTCTGCGACTCCTGCCAGCTACCTGGTGCTGGAGTGGATAGGCAGGGAATAGGCTCGTTCTTGACAGGTACTAGCAGGATGCTTGGACAGGTGACTTCAGATGTAGGTTCCACCAAAGTCTAGACTTCAGAAAAGGTTCAAATCCAGATGCTGTCAACCACTGGCCTGAGAGCCCTAAGGCACTCTCCAGAAAGCTCCAAGTTTAGCTTAGTGTACTGATGTGACCCTACCAGGTGCTCTTCTAATCACTTTATAGCCAATTATCCCATTTAATTCTCACAAGAATGAGTAAGGTGTTATCATTTACAGAGGAGGAGCCTGAGGCCCGGAAAGGTTAAGAAGCTTACCTCAGTGGTAGAACCAGGAGCCCAAGGAGTCTGTCGAAGGAGGGCTATACCTCCCCCTTCTACTGCCCCTGGCTGTCCCACTCTCTGTGAAAGACAGATGCTAAAAGGCAGGAGACCGCTTCAGCTGCCTTCAGGGGTGTGTGTTTACAAAGCAAGGTATATATCAGCATCACTGAAAGATAGCTGTTAGAATCCCGAATCCTGAACTCATCCAGAACCTACTAGATGAACCCTGGGTTGGAGGGGTAGAAATGGCCTGGAAGTCATGTCTGACCTTCTCTGGCTTCACTAAATGGGAAGGAGAATCCAACTCCCCACCTGCCCAAGGCTGATTCCGCTGGGGCAGAGATGAGACACGCCTCCACTCCCCAGTCTCCTTCCCTTCTTCTCACATTGACCATCCCTCCCATGATACTCCACGTCTGGCTGGGGTTGATACTCTGTTGCAATTGCCACACAGAATTCACTGACAGTGCTCACAATTAAGGATGTTGGTCAGATACTTTAACAGGGTGCTACCTATCAGGATCAGAAAACATTAAGGATACATTCCTTGGCCTACAGCAATGTCTCTCCTCAGCCATACCAGCAGCCACATCTCTCTCTGGTCCTCAGTCTCTCTGTCTCATGGTCATGGTGCTGCAGCTTCTGGTGTGTCTGTCACCTCCTCCACTTCAGGCAGGCATCTGGTGTGAGTGCTACTGGCTTGTTTTTTATTCGGGATCATGGGATTCCGACTGCAGTTTCTGAAAGCTCACTTTGATATTCAGCAAAATGCCCAAACTGACCAATTCCTGAGTTAGTCTTCAGCACCTTGTTTGCATGTAAAAGCTGTGGATAGAGGAGGTATGCCAGGTAATTTCACTTTCCTGTTAGGAGAAAACAAGACATTGGCATCACCAATTTTCCTAGGTGTTCTGATGCAAGAAGTCTGTCAGCAATTCTGAAAAAATCTCCAATGATTCACATGGAAGAGTAGAGATGGGGGGGGGGGGTGTCTGGCATGCCTGGATTCAAACCCTGGCTCTTCTCCTACCTATGTGACCTTTT
>PVJH01029012.1:0-15529 GCA_004026705.1 Nesogale talazaci | reverse complement strand
AAGTTCTTAAGATTGTTGCACATTTTAAATTGTGAGCTATTACACTATGACACAATTCCCATTTTTATGTATACTGAAAGTCTGTATATTTGCATATTTTACATATGAAATTAAGTGTTGGGCAAAGGTCTAGCATACTTGCCTTTTAACCGTAATTGTCTCTAGGAAGTAAAGTGGGGTGGGAGGACAGAGGAGGAGGTAGGAGGGACTTTCGTCTTTTTTATTCTAGGTATTTCATTTGAATTGCTTTTAAAAGGAACCTCCAGAATGATGACATGCGTACCATGATTTAATCAAAACCCAGAAGGTTTCATAGAGATGTCACGCAAGTCATATGCAATTGGCTACTAACCCAAGGGTTATTGGTTCAAACTTAGTGAGTAGCTCCCCAGGGAGCAAAGGCCTGTTGAAATGCTTCTGCACAGATTGTTGTTAGGCGCCATCAATTCCGTTCTGACCCCTAGCGACCCTATACACAACAGAAGAAACACTGCCCAGTCCTGTGTCCTCTTCACAACTACTCGTAAGCTTGAGTTCGTTGTTGCAGACACTGTCACTCCATCGTGTTGAGACCCTTCCTTTTTCACACTGCCCCTCCATCTTACCAAACATGATGTCTTCCTTCTCCAGGGACTGGTCTCTCCTGACAGCATGAGGTAAAGTCACACCATCCTGGCCTCTAAGGAACATTCTAGCTGTACTTTTTCCAAGACAGATCTGTTTGTTCTTTCAGCAATCCATGGTATTTTCCGTACTCTTCACCAGCATCATAATTCAAATACCGTATATACTAGAGTGTAAACTGACCTAATTTTACCACAAAAGCAGCATTAAAAATGTGCTGAAAACTGGATGGGTGGAGGAAAGGTGGGGTAGAGAGAGGGAGCCAACTACAAGGATCTAGACATAACCTATCTGGAGGACAGACATCAGAGGAGTGAGCGGGGGTTGGGGGTGTCGGGCAGTGTAAGATATGACAGAACAATAATAATTTATAAATTATTGATGGTTGGTGGGAGAGGGAGGTACAGGGACAGAGGGGAAAGGATGGGAGGCTGATATCAAGGGCTCAAGTGGAAAAGCGAATATTCAGAGAATGTGAAGGTGCTTGGCACAGTATTGTCAAAAAAACACAGTATTTACATATTGTCAAAAACGATGTATGAGCCCCCAATAAAATTTTAATACATTTCTTTAATGTGCTGAAAAAATGACTTACACACAAGTATATATAAGGAAAACAGTTTCTTCTTCAGCCTTCCTTATTTGTTATCCAGCGTTTCCAATGCATATGAGGTGATTGAAATTTCATGACCATAAAGATTGATGGGCTGAGCCCAGGTGGCGTTAGTGGTTGAGTGCGGGACTGCGGCCCTGCAGCCCGTGGGCTTGGTGGTTCAAATCCAGCGACGGCTCTCAGGATCAGCGCTGGGTAGCTCCCACAACCATCAGAGGGCAGTGATGCCCACCCCCCTGAAAAAAAAAGAAAAAAAAGATTGAAGCCAAGAAAACCTTACAGAGCATGGTTCTACTCTGGCACACTTGGGATCGCTGTGAGTCAGAGCCGACTAGAAGGCGACAGGTCTGAGGTGTTTTAATAAATGAGGCCTGGCACCCAGTAGATGCTTACTCAATTATATCTGTTGGTAAGATTCGAATAATCAACCAGTATTTGTTGCGTGACTATTATGTACTGTTAGGTGTCCCCTAAGTAGTCTCTGGTTCATCGTGACCCAATATCTGCATATAACCAAAAGAATCATCGCCAAGTCCTGTGCCAACCTCACATTAAGAGCCTCACTGTGTCAATCTATCTTCTGGAAGTTCTTCCCCTTTTTCCAAACACCATGTCCTTCTGTAGGGGCAGGTCCCTCCTGATAGCATGACCAAAGTACATGAGACCAAGTACATCTTGCCCTTCTTGCTTCTAAGGAGCATTCTGACTGGCTGTCTTCCCAAGAAAGATTTGTTTGTTCTTCTGGCAGTCCACGGTACTTCCCACATTCTTCACCAACATCAGCATAATTACTATGCATTCATTCTTCTGAAGTCTTCTTTATTCATAGTCTTATTATAAACAGATTGTTGTATTAGGGTTCCATTGGTCGGTAAAGAAGTATTAAGATTATGAACGGGGGCAGACCCTCAACTGTCCAATGGCGGTGTTGACTTTGGGTCCAATGAGTGCTGCAGAAAAGAAAAACTCTGAGGAGTTGAAATGAGGAAGGAGAGAGGATGTGCAGCCGACTCCTCTGCAGACAGCTATTGCAGGGGTGGCAGGACTCTAGAGAGGCTTGGCAGAAAGGGGAAGGTTCCATTAGGCAGAGAAAGGGGGAAGAAGCACTCCTCAGGCAGAAAGGAGCTTAGTTTCAAGGGCAAAAGGAAGATGCTGAGTGAACATTTTCGCGGTGGGGCGGTCCATGAGACACAATAGTGCTTCATCAGAGGCAGGCAGAGTGGAATAGCAAAGGCCAGCCCCTGCCTCCCCAACTGAAATGACATCATCTCCTCGCCCTTCTGCTGGGTGGACCACACGATGTCCCAGATCGCCCTGTGTTTTCATGGGGACCAGGCCTAGAATGGAAAGCCAAGTGCCCAGAGGAAGGGAAAGGCCACCCCCGCCCACCTCTAACTGATGGGGCTCAAGAAGACAAGGGCATGTAGATGCAGAATGGAGGGCGTGTGGTCCCGTGTGCACGGGCACAGCATGAGGGTGCACACTCCGTGGGGGACGCGTGGCGTGTGTGAGACTACGGTGGGGGCGGCATGCCCAGTGGAATAATGGGGGGAGAGTTCAGGCGCGCCTGCGTAGTGGGCTCCCAGGGTGAGTTAAGAGCGCGCTAACCACATTCTAGCAAGCTAATAATCTCAGAGCGATTCCGGAGCGGGTCGAGGAAAATCAAAGAGGGCAAAGTGTTCGTCCAGACAGCATGCCATCTGCCTTGGATGGTGAGCCAGATGGCCCCAGGAGACCTGGAAACAGAGGTCAGCGCTCCAGCAAGGAATACGGCTGGGGAAATTGACATGCCCAACTGCACCCTCTCTTCTTCCTTCAGCAACCAAGTACTCTACCGCCGGGGTGTGCATCAGGCGGCCTTAAAAAAAACACCACGTCGCCATCCTGCTAGCTCTGGTGTCTGCGTGTGCTTAAAGGCAGCATGTACACAGAGAGGTGGAGATAAACCTTTTTTCCAGCGGTAAAGCTTGATTAGCTGAACACCACGAGGCCCTGGGAAATTGAGTTTAAGAGAGAGGGGGGAAATGTGGATAATTGGAACAGCATATAATCTCAAGACTGTTAAATACACAAGTCAGCTGAGCGCGCAGGGGTTTATGGCGAGCTCTGATTAAAATGAAGTTTCTGATAATCAAAGTTTTAATGGCAGAGGCTCATTTAAATTTCTCCAGTCTAGCGGGGAGATTAGCTATCACGTGCACAAAATAGCTTGAGAGATCCCATTCTTCCCCACCTGGCATGGGGCGAGGGTACACGGCGTGTTAGAGATTTGTCCCGCCCCCAGCACTCCGCCTGCGCCGGACTGGCCCAGGTTGTGTGTGTATGGATCAGACACCACGAAAGGGAAAGGCCAGGCCTGCCGGCTTGCTAATTTCAGAATCAAAGCCATCCCAAGCTCCCCAGAAGCCTAGGGCTGCTGAGAGATAGGCCAAGTTTATAAACTTCCCTAATTGTTTATTGCAAGGATGGCAATGACCCAATATCCCAGCCCTCCTGGGGCTTGAGATCAGAATATTTCCACCAAAAGACGAGCTGGGTTGGAGTCCATTTCGCCAATCGTCTTTCCAGATGTCTGTCATATGCCAACACGGAGGTGGGTGGGGGTGGGTGGAGGAGTCCACGAAGTCGCTGAGAATTCCCTTCCCTGTTCCAGACACAGTGCTCCTTCCTGTCCCTTTTCTTCTTCCCGTGGGACAAGTGTCTGAGGCCCAGTCACTGTACCCAGGGGAAATGCCTCCGCCAGGCGCCCGGCTTTTCTCATCACCTCTGGAAGACTGACCCGTCACATCTGACACATCCTTTCCGAATGAAATGGCTACAGTGTCCCTCATTTTCGCAAGAAACGCCGAGCGGGCACAAAGGACACTGTTTTCTGCCATTGCGGGGAGCACCCTGGGCGGCTGCGCGCTCGCATAACGCGCTAGAGAGAGTGATTGCGGGCCTCCAAGGCGAGCCTGTCAGCCCCGTTCCTTGGAACACAAAACCTGCCTGATTGCAATTCCTGGTCCTAGGCCCCTTCTGGGGCCCTTCTGGTAAATAAACATGAAACGTCATCAGAACCAAACTGAACTCCCTACCCTGGAGTCGATGGCGCCTCCTGGCGACCCTGTAGGACACAATAGAATCTGCCCCCCTGGTGGGGGGGGGGGGGGGCGGGTGTCCGAGACTGGAACTCTTTACAGGAGAAGAAGCCCGTTCTTTCTCAGGAGGGACGACTTCAAACTGCTGACCTGGCGGTTAGTACGGTGCCACTGGGGGTCCCTGCGGACAGCAATCCCCTGAATATGGAGAATATCAAACTGCTTCTCTCACTAACCTGTTAGGCGAACGCGTTTTCTTCTTTCTTTCTTTGGAAATGTGGGAGCGCTTGGGTGTTGAAAGGGAAACAGGACGAGCTGGCCCCTTGAAGCGCAGCGTGGGGAGCCACTGGGCTGTGGTTCACGCTGTGTCTAAAGCCCCGGGGAAAGGATGATGTCACGGAAAAAGTGAGGACACACCTCGGTGCCGGGCCTAATGAGAACCGTCAGGGGCAAGGAGCTGAAGCAGCTTGGAAGCTGAGAAGGCGCCCCGTGGGTGCCATCCAGGAGGGCGCAGAGACGGCCACGCCCCTGGCTCCTCCCAGCGCAGGAAGGTCCGGAGAGGCCACGCCCCTCGCTTCTCCACCCTCCACCCCCCAGCCCGGCCTCCACTCGGTTTCCCTGGGGCTATGGAGACCTGCGACGCCCCCACCCTAAGCCAGAATCTCTGTCCTGAATTGCTTGGTTTGTTTTGCCTTCGTTTCGCAAAGCCTGCTCTGGCCCGGAGCCAGCGAGCTTCCCAAGTCTGCGTCACCTCGGACACTACGAAAGTATCACGTAAGCCTGGCCAGCCTCTGGGCTCCTGAAGAAACTTGGCGCCCTGAATCCCCTGCCTGTCTCCCCTCCACGGCGACTCCGCCGGTGTCTTTCAAGCATTGTTATTTGTAGTCAAGTGTGTGCACGTCCCATCTCAGAAGCCTGGGCCACGCCTATCCCTGATATTCCTTTGTGGGTAGAACCCTTGGAACTACTGAGGGACTGTGCAGGGTCCCGGTGTCCCGCGACCAGGGGCTCCACAGGTGCAGCGGCAACCACCGGTGGCTGTCAGCGGCCATCCAGTCAGGCCCGGCGGGCACGAGCTCTGCAGAACAGCAGTTCCCTTGGGTGTGCTAGGCGGGGACCTTGCCCAGGTGAGAGATCGATCACCAGGCTTTCCTTCAGAAGCACCGCCGGTTCAGTTCCAACCGCGGCCTTGTAAGGAAAATCTTAATAGGGAACTTGAACCTTGGGAAAAGAAACCCAACACACGGCTTCCCCACCCTACATCGTCCCCATGTACTTCCTCAATTCCGGGAAGGCCTCGTCCACGACCCCTTCCTCCTTTCCTAACCACCTGCCTGCATTTGAAGTTTCTGCCTATTCCGATGTGGTGATCTTGCTCATGCAGAGAAAGTATAAAGCTCCGCCCACCCATCATTCGGGGCCCAGCTAGCTCAGAAACGCTACTTCCTCTGGGTCACCAGCTAGTAGGTTTTTCCCTCTTTCAAACTTTCCAAGAGCGTCGCCTGGTCATTCCAGAGTCGTGACAGTCTTTGGGGCGAGCTAAACTCCAAGCCGAACTCATGGCCATCACAGGGAATGCCGCTCCTAGCAACCCCACTGGACAGGCTGGAACTGCCCCCTGGGAGTTCCTGAGAGTGTGTGACTCTTTGCTGGAGCAGAAAGCCTCATCTTTCTCCCAAGGAGCAGCTGGGGGGTTCGAACCGCTGATCTTCCTGGGAGCAGCTCAACTGGCAAGCCCCGGGGCCTTTCTTCAACTCTAGCGCCACCCAGGGACTCCTGGTTGGCCCTCCCGCCTCCATTATAAACCATCCTCCTGGCATTCACCAGAGGTCACACAGCCCCAGGCATTCTGAGGGAAGAGGCTGGAGCCCAGAGGACTGTGGAGGGTTATCCTGGCCAGAGGTCAAGCGGGGCCGCAGATGGCTCTGAGTATCGAGCAGGGCTTTCGGTGGGAGCGAGACCTTATCGGTTGTGGGAGAGTCTGAAAAGGGAAGTGGGTTGATGAGAGAGAAGTCACCTGCCCCCATCTCTCACTCACCCCTCCTATCTCCTCCCCTCCCTCTGTAGCTGTGGCGCGGTGGGGAAGCTGTGTCTCTGCCTCCCAGGGGTGGGTCTGGGGCACCGGCAGTCTGGCAGAGCAGGCGGTCCGGAAGAAGGAACTGCAAGCGCGAGAGAAAAATGGACAAGCTAGCTTGCACCTTCCGCTCCTCTGGTCTGTCTGCCCGTAGTGACCTTCAGAGCGGGATGGCAGATGCTTCCAAATGGTGGACACATTTCTCTCCCGGCCGACTCTAATGGGGAACCACAAAAGGAAGGGGATTGTGGAAAACCTAGCTCCCAGTTAGCCAAGGGGTTAGGGTGGAGACGTAGCTAGGGCTCTTTGGCATGGCTAGCTTAGAGGGCAGACTGCCCTCTCCAGCCATGACTTTGTCCTCAACTGGGTTCCTGGGCTTGACTTCAGTCGGAAAGACCATTGGCCAGTATCAGCTTTCAACCCTCACCCTGCAGCCACACGGAACGCTGTCCTCTCCATCCGCTGAACAATTCCAAAGGGAGATGTCCCAAGGAGACTGGAAAGCAGCTAAGTCTGGCTGGAGGACCCAGGTGTTTGCCAAAACTTGCCACCACAATATCGCCCCCTCCCCCAGGCTCTCCTTACAAGGTGGCGGGGTGGATGCTGCCTCCTCCGGGAACCAACTCGTGGCTTTGCCCGCTGTACTCCAGGTCGGCCTCGTCCCTGGCAGGCGCCTCCCAGGGCTCTCGTGCCATTAAGTCGACCCTGACTTATAGTGACCCTTTAGGACAATGCAGCACGATGCCTTTGACTTTTGTAGACTGTAGACTTGACCAGCGCAGCCAGCCAGCCTCATCTTTCTCCCCAGAGGGGCCTTGGGGTTAGCTGCTCAGGATGGGCCACGCTGCGGGGAAGCCAAGTAGTCACCTAGAGAAGGCTCCGTCAAGGATCTCCTGAGAACCTTCCAGAGGGCTGAGCCCCGGTTGGCGTAGTGGTTGTGCGCGGGACTGCAGCCCACCGGGATGGAGGTTCAATTCCAGCTTCACGGAGCAAAGGCTGGGCCTCCTACGCCCACCACCTGAGGGCAGTGATACCCCCCCCCAAAACAAAACAAAACAAAAAGACCTTCCGACCAACGGCCAACCCCACCCCTGGCCATTGAATGACACCCCCCGACCCCCACCCTTGCAGCCACCTCCACTGACACTACAGGTTTGTGAGCCAAAGAAAGACTTGCCGTTGCTCTGAGCCACTCATTCTGGAGTGGGAGATCATTCAGCAAGAGGCCACCGGGTCTAGGTCTTAGGGACAAAAGCCTGCTGGCAGTCACAGGCGGGGTGGCAGGGGCGGGGTGGCAGCGGGGCCCGGGCATCGGCCTAATGAGGACATTCCACTCACGCACCCAAACCGCCCGCACCACTGCCTCAAACCTGGTCGCGAGATGCAACTTATCCCCTATTTCACAGGCACCTGGACGATTGCTCTCCATTCTGCGCCGCTCTGGAAGTCTTTCCCAAGCAGCTCTTTTATTAATGTTGATCCAGCCCCGGACTGAGTTTGAAGAGGGCACATGTGCAGCAAGAAAATGGGGGAAGCAGGAGCTGGAGCTGGAGGCGAGGATAATTAAAGGTTAAACGCCAGGTTTGCACTTGGTATTTATAGAATTTTCCATGCTTGGTGTGAGGGTTTTCAAACCAGACTGAGCGGGAAGCTCCTTTCAGCTCTTAAAGGAGGGAAAGGGTTTTTTTTTTGTTTGTTTGTTTGTTTTTTTTAACACAAGGAATCAAACGTTTTCAAAGGCAACATAATTAAAATGGCATTGTTGTTTCCAATGACACCCTGTAAAGGTAGTTGGGGCTCTGTGAACAAAACGCAGGCCGGTCTAAAACCTTCTTTCCATCCCAGACACCCAGGGTGGTCGACAGGGTGGTCCTCCCCACCCCCACCCCCTCCCTCCCAGCATGGAAAGCTAGCTTCGGTCCTGGGGATGTAGGGTTAAGAGTTGCACTTCGAAACAACCAGCCGGTCCCCAGGAGAGAGAGGAGGTTTTCTGCGCCCATAATGAGTCTTGGAAGCCCACAGGGGCAGTTCTAGCCTGCCTTGGAGGGTCCTTATGAGTCAGCATCCACTCGAGGGCAGAGAGTGTGGTTTGGGGGTTTCGCATCGGCAGGGCCGTGAGTGTTGCTTATCACGCTGGATGCCAACAAATGCAAGTATAGGCGCCCTGGGGGCACCAGAATGGTCAGCAGTGTGGACCCAGCAGCGGTTCCTGCAGGAGAAACACATGGGCAGCAGCCAGCTTCCGTAAAGATGACAGCCTAGAACACTCTACCGGGCAGAGAGACTCTGTCACGTGGGCTCTCTGGGAGCTGGAAATGACTCAGAGACACCAAGGCCAGTATGAGTTCTGGGGACAGCACCCGTGTGACAGACAAAAGCAGAGAGAGCCCCGAATCGGCTCCCTGGAGCTCTCGGCTGACAGCTGCTCAGCAGCAGCTCAAGGCAAACTCATTTGAATTCACTTCCGCTTTTCTTTCAAAAAAGGCTACCTAGTGCTGCCATCCGAGAGACCACTACAAGGAAGGGATCTGGGAGTCATTCAAGATTCTCCTTGAAGCCAGAGAGGGCAAAAGTCCAAGAAGACCAAGTCTGGATTCACAAATGAAAGGGACTGAGGAAGTTGCCCGAGTTGTTTTTCCAAACCAAACATAATGAAACTCCAGCCCCTGTGAGTTCCTGCGACTGCAACTCTTTACTGTGGGGGCAGAGAGCCTGGTCTTTCCACCACCAAGTGCCTGGTGATTTCAAACCACCGACCACCCCGCAACCCCCTACGTCATCAAAACTCCTCACAGCTGCTCTTAAGAGAACAGATTTCTTACACTTTGCTAAAGAGCTAAAGCACGGTCTTGGCTCTGTGAATTCCTTCCACGGGTCCCTATCCTAGCTTCAGGTGTCTGCTAGCTCTGCTTGGCATTTCTTTGTTTATAGACACAATCTTCACATAGCTCTAGCGCGCGTGTGTGTGTTCTGGTTTTCTGGTGTGCTTTTTATAAGCTACTACTCAAAAAAAAATCAGGTAAGGTATGCATCAGAGTTGTATCCTTTCCCCATATTTATTCAATCTGCATGCTGAGGAAATCATCTGAGAATCTGGAAGACAAAAAGATGGATGCGGCATCAGCAGTGGACGAAGGCATATTAGCATCCTGAGAGCTGCAGATGACACAGTCTTCCTTCGTGAAAGCGAAGAGCACTCGACACACTTGCTGATGAAGATCAAGGAGCGCAACCTTCGGCATGGATTACCACTCGATGTCAAGAAGACCCAAATCCTGACAACGGGACCAGGAGGTCCTGAGAAATGGAGAAAAGGTTGAAGTTGCCAAGGCAAGGATCCATCTTGCTTGGGCCCACAGTCCACGCTCATGGAAGCAGCAGTCAGGCGATCAAGGGGCACGCTGTGTTGGGTACGAGTGCTGCACGGGATCTCTTCAAAGTGCTGAAGAGCGAGGCTGTCAGTTTGAGGACTAAGGGGAGCCTGGCTCACGTGAGCTCATTGGGGGCTCTGACAGCTCTGAGATACTTAATGTTCCTTGCGCCAACCTGGCCAATAAACACATGTGGGGTTAATTGAAGAGATAAAAGGCCCGGTGAGCCTCACCTTTTTAGTTCTCGGGTCTCTTGCTGTGTTAGGCTGGGTAGGCTAGAGAAACAAATCCATAAACATGCTTATGTATATAAGGGAGAGGTTTCTATACAAGAGGAAAGGAACATTGAGCAAGCTTCCCAACGCAGTCCAGTCCCAGCCCACAAGTCTGATATTGGCCCATATGTCCCATACCAGACTATAAAGTCTTCTTGAGATTCATGTGACACATGCAATGACGCCAGGACAATCACCGACCAGTGGGTGCAGAGTCTTGTGCATCCATGGTGGTAGAAGCATCTCAGTGCTGGCAGGGGCCTCTCTGTAGCTTCTCAAGCATCCAGCACTGGCAGGAGTCTCTCTGTGACTCTTCTGACTTTAGAGTCTGGTTCCATCAGGGCAAGTCCATGTGGTTTCTCCTCCAGCTGCTCCAGTTTCCGGAACTCAGGGTCTATCAGCACACTGCCATGTTGTCTTGTCAGCCGCAATGTCTCCCAAGGACTGAGCTGAGATAGTGTTTCCTGCCTCCAAGAAGGAAGTACCAGAATCCTCAGGAGAAAGCCACGCCCACACAGAGGTCTCATTGGCTATCTCCAGACTGACAGGCTAGACTCCACCCCTACACTCACAGTCCTGAAATTGACACAGATCAGTGACTGCCACACTTGCTTTGTCATGGTGGGACCAGGGTGCAGCTGCCTTAGCCAGTTCCCTGCTTCAGCTGGCAAGACTCACTTCCTGCAAGACATCCCCGAGGAGAAGCCTTTTGGACCTACCTCATGCCACCCTGGGTGCTGGAACAGCCGTGTGGAGACCCCTACCAGTGCTCAGATTCTCACATGCTCACTGATTTGGCTGTCCTCCTGCAGTCGGCATCATTTGTGTGTTTTGTGACATGAAGGAGGACTGTGTGGATTGCTGTCGGACATATGGGTTAATGTTGGACTTGTGGGCTTGGGCAGCACTGGGTTGGGGTATTTTCATTATGTACACTTACCCTTTCTATAAAACGCTCTCTTAAAATATCAATTTCTGTGGATTTGTTTCTCTAATGTCCCAGACTAACACCAACTTTTATCACAATTCATCCATCCATCCATTGTGTCAAGCACATATGTACATATGTTGCCACCATCATTTTCAAAACATTTTCTTTCCACTTGAGCCCTTTGTATCAGCTCATTTTCTGCCCTCCTCCACCCTCCCTACCTCCCTCATGATCCCTTGATAATTTATGAATTATTATATTTTCATGTCTTACACTGACCACTTTCTCCCTTGGCCCACTTTTCTGCTGTCCATCCCCTGGGGTGGGGAGGGATTATGCCAATCATTGTGATCAGTTCCCCCCTATCTCCCTGCCAACCTTCCCCTTACCCTCCTGGTATCGATACTCTCATTATTGATACCAAGGGGTTCATCAGTCCTGAATAAATATTGGTATTTTCAAATGCCTCATCTGTATGTGAAAGTTGGACATTGGGTAAGGAAGACCAGAGGAGGATCAATGCTTTAGAATTTTGATTCTGGCAAAGAATATTGACAGCCACATGGACAAGCAAATCTGTGTTGCAAGAAGTGCAGCCAGAATGCTCCTTAGAAGTGAGGATGGTGACACGTTGTCTCATCCACTTTGGACGTGTTATGAGAAGAGACCAGCCCTGGAGAAGAACACCCTGTTTTGTGGTGTGGTGGTTAGGGGTTAGGGCAACTCCCCTCCTGGGGAAGGATAGGGGTGAAGCGCAACCTAGCCGTGTGCCACAGTACCCAAGTGGGTAACAGCCTAAGCTGCAAGGATGGAGGGTTGGGTCTTGGAGTTGCAGGGCACTCGGAAGTGCCACAGAAGAAAGACTTGGTGGTTTCCTTCCCCAAACTCCACCCCTGAGGACCCTAAGAAGCATTGAGCACAGTTCTATCCTGCCCCACAGGGGCTCGCCAGGAGCTAGAACTACCTCGATGCCCAATGGTTTCGGATAGTCGCACGGGGTATGCTTGTTGTTGAAGGGAAAACTGAAAAGAGGCAGTTTCTTGGTTGCCTAGTGACGCCATAACAGAAATACCACACGTGGGTGGCTTGGAAGAACAGAAAGGCCATTTTTTTCACAGTTCAAGAGGCTAGAAGTCCAGACAGAGGACATAGCTTTCCTTCCTTGTGGATCTCAGCTCCCAGTAGCTACCTAGGGCACAAGCACTGGTGTTCCTGGGCTTGTATACCTGCCTCCTTGCCTCCTTCCCTCTATGCTCGTCTTTTTATAACTCAGAAGTAATTAGGGTTAGAACCCCCTTCACATTGCTGTGACCTCATGAATGTAACAAACACCCCCCCCCATTTCAAAAAAAATGAAACAGACGCCCTGCGTCAATTCGGATTCCTGGCAACCATATAGGTCAGGGTAAACTGCCCCTGTGGTAAACGCCACTTTATGGGCGCAGAAAGTGCCGTCTTTCTCCAGAGGAGCTGCTGGCGGTTTCACACGATTGGTCTTGCAGTTAGCAGCTCAACTCATGAGCACTATGCCACCAGGGCCCCCGTAAGCTTACTGCCCATCAGTGGTCCTCCAGCTTCAGCCTACATCAGACTCCCGTGGAGGTTTTGCTAAAGCAGATGGTTGGGCCCCACTCCAAGGATTTCTAATCCAATGAAATTGGGGTGGAGCCTGCTGCCATCTTAGCTGTTTCCTGGTGATGCTGCACCTGCTAGTCTCTTGACTGGTGCTTCCGTGAGCAATCTGGAAGAAACAGAGGATTTTCTGGGAAATGCAAACTTCTTGCACACACGCGCGTGTGCATGCATGCACAAGCGCACACACACACACCTAGCAGTAATGTCTCCGAAGAGACCTTATTTTAATTAATAACATTAAAATGAAACAGCCAGAGCATAAAAAGAGACTTTCTGAAAATAAACCTTGAGCTTTGGGAAGTGTAACATTTGACAGCAGAAATGAACATGTGAATCGAAGAATCAGAAGATAACATGGGGGAAATTCCCCCAAGAAATAGAAAAAAGCAAAAGAGATGAGAGAGAGAGCTTTTCAAACATCATTAACCTGAAAATACAAATGAGAGAAGTGTTGGAAAGAGAACATATAAAAGCAGAGGAGGAGAAAACATCAAAAAAACATTCAAGGGCTGAGCCCCGGCGGCGTAGTGGTTGTGCGTGGGACTGCGGCCCACTGGGACGGAGGTTCAATTCCAGCAGTGGGGCTGGGCCTCCTACTCCCACCACCGGAGAGCTGTGATGCCCACCCCCCCCCCAAAAAAAAACATTCAAGTAAGTTTCCTGTACCTGAAGGACATGACTTTATAAGTTAAAAGGACTCATGGGTACCTAATATATCTAATACACTGGATGGAAATGAACCTTTAAAAAACCCTCCAACCACTGAATTGATTTCGACTCCTACTGAGCCTTTAGGACAGGGTAGCGCTGCCCCTGTGGGCTTCTGAGACTGTCACTCTTTTTTTTGGCGGGGGCATCACTGCCCTGGTGGTGGGAGTAGGAGGCCAGCCTTTGCTCCTGTGAGCGGGAATTGAACCTCCATCCCAGTGGGCCGCAGTCCCGCGCACAACCACTAAGCCACCGGGGCTCAGCCCGAGACTGTCACTCTTTACAGGGGTCAAGAGTCTCATTTTTTTCCCCTTGGAGCGACTGGTGGTTCCCAAACTGCTGACCTTTCAAATTGCAGACGTGTGTAAATGTATATTGTCATGAAACTCCAGGACACTGAGGACAGAGATTTAAAACCTTTAAAAGTTTTTAAAAATACTTTATATGCAAAAGATCAAGAATAAGAATGGCATTGGACTTCTTAACGGCAACTCTGAAATGTGGAGGGAATGGGAAGATGCCTTCTACATTCTAAGGAAAGTGATCTAATATATCCTTCTATAACCAGCCAGACTATCACTTAAATGTGAGCATAGAAAAATATGTCTCTGAAATATATAAATATACATATATATATCTGACATGCAAAGTCTCAAAAATTCACTGCCCAGGCATCCTGTCTCAGAAAAATCCTGAAGAAGGTGAAGCACGAAAATAATGAGAAAAGTCAAGAAAGAAGAAAACATGTGGAGTCAGGAAACTGGGAGTACCACCCAAGATAGACTCTGGGGGTAGGTACCCTGAGAGAGACAACAAAGGGATATCCTGGTAGAACAGCCATTCCCTGATCGCAAAGACTAACCAGTCTAGACTGGACTTGCTCAGAAGTCTCCTAGACGCCGTGACGAAGAACTTGATGGACTCCCTGATGTGTTTGGACGCAGTGAGACGAGATCTAATCCACAGGACGAGAGGTAGGAAGGACCACAGTAATCTTCTGGAAGCTGCAGGCAGCCAGGACGTGGTAAAGATGCTCAGTGAAGACAGCCAGGGCAGGAGTCAGAACGTCTACACAAAGATCAGCACTGGATCCTGCCTCTGCCTTCCTCCATCAGCAGCCACACTCTCTGCCAGATTTGGGAAGACCCAAATATTTAGGCCAATTGATGCTCAAAGGAGTGGGGGGAGGGGAAGAAGGAACATCAAATTTCAAATTCCTCCATCATCATTCCAAATGACCGCAATCTCTCAGGGTGGACTTTCAATGTCCAAGTCCAGATGCTGTCATGTGTAGAGAGGTCAGGTGTAGAATTGTTGCTTGAATAATTGTGGTGACCATTGCTGTGTTGAACAAGACCTTGTTGGAGTCGCATGGGGTTGATATACTCCTTTTGCCATTAACCCCTAGTGCAGCGTGAAAGGATTGGTGAACAGGAAATTTTCCCTTCTTGATTAGTTCTTTCAGTAGTATACTTAAACTCCAATTGGAACCAAAGGAAGTGGTTCAACTGTTCTATCCCTCTTTCCACCGTGGGACTACAGTGCAAGTAAGTATCTCAAACAGATTCACTACCACGGAGCCAACAGGGACCATACAAGACTGAATGGAACTGCCTCTCAAGGGTCCTGTGACTAGAAATCTTTGAGGACTCTACCTCTTCACTGGAGTAGAAAACCCCATCGTTCTCCGACAGAGACACTGGTGGTTTCAAATGCTCACCCTGCAGTTAGCACGCCACCCATCACATAAGCAGTATCTGGCACGTTACAAATTTCCTAGAGTGGACTTGGCTTCTCCCTTCATGATTTGCATGAAGCCAGATAGTGCCGTTCAACAGTTTGTACGAGGTAAGAGGTAGGACTAAAAGGAGCCCTGGTGGTGTAGTGAGTTATGTTTAGGCTGCTAACTGCAAGGTCGGCAGTTCAAAACCACCAGCTGCTCCCCAGGAGAAAATGACGCTTTCTGCGCCCCCCCCCCCCCATAAAAAGTTACAGTCTTGTAAACCCACCTGGGGCAATTCTACTCTGTCCTCTAGGACACTCTGAGTCCAAATCAACTCCATGGCGTCGAGCTTTGTTTTTTGAGAAGATGCTGGACTAATCAGTATGGAAAAGGTTCCCAGCAGGTTAGAATAAATGACAAGTTCTACCTGTGGTCCTCACCGGAAAAGTGCCCCAAATATACACACACAAAAGGTCGAAGACATTCACTCGGTAA
>PVJH01029011.1:0-26555 GCA_004026705.1 Nesogale talazaci | reverse complement strand
GAAGAGTCTCTGCAGGATCCTGGATCCAGGATCCTGCCCTTGGCCACAACCCTAGACATTGCAGTCATCCTCAAAGAGGACTTCCTCCAGCTCTAAAGCACATTACTTCACAGGCCTGGGAAAGCCAGACACGGAATGAAGAAGATCAGATGCACGTGCAGTCTGGTGCTGGTGAAGACTCTTGAAAGTACTACGGACTGCCTGAAGAAGCAACACATCTGTCTTGGAAGATTATTCTGTACAGCCAGAATAATCCTGAGCGGCAAGGATGTCGTGTCAGGACCTTGTCTCACGCACTTTGGACATGTTGTCAGTAAAGACCAGAGCAGGACAGCCTGCTTGGTAAAGTCCAGGACAGAGAAGAAGAGGAGGATTCTGGATGAGATGGATGGATGGATGCAGTGGCCCCAACATAACAATGTGATCGCAGCACTTGGACCTGGCAGCGTTCTGTTCTGTTGGAAGCGAATCGATGGCGCCCATCAACAAGCAGCACCTGCACATCTTGGGTGCTCAAACAGGGAAACAGCAGTGTGTGTTCTACTCAGCTCCAAGTCACCAACCAAAGGGAGACTTGTTAGGCAAACCAGCACTATGACACTAGAAGCTGGCGGTGGGGGGGGGTGGGATTGGCTGTGGGGAATGGATGACACAGTGATGCCTAGAAATGTGAGCGTTCCACCTTCAGACCCGGGAACGTTCCCCCTTCATTTGGTGTGTGCCTCGCCCGGCCGTTGTGAAGTGAGTTTCCTTAGTGTGCCTTGTCTTTGAAGACGGTTAGAGATGTCCTAAGGACCAGATTTGTGTTGTCTGAATATTCTCAGGGGTTTTGAGGAACGTGAATCATGGGATCTAAGACGATCGGACCTTTGGAGGCCTCCTGGCAGTGGCAACACCAACTCACCAGCCACATCCGTACGCTATATCCCCAGAAAGGCCCAGCCAACATCTGAGAGCAACCTCATCAGAGATGCCCAGCCGGGACTGCCTGCCCCATCCACTCCCAGATGCCTAGCCCAAAGAAACCCGGAGGGAGGATTCAGCACGGTTGCTATTTCACATGACTACATTTTGGAAGGATCTGTCACCTGGCACTAGTACTCTCCCGTCCTGCTCTAGAAGCACACGTCCCATCCTAAGTGTGTCAGTTCAGAGCACAGGCTCGGGAGCCAGATGCCTGGGCTTGGAGTTGACAATCTGCCCCGTGGGAATCCATTTCCACGTGATCTCTGCATGGATCTGGCTGTTCTCCATGCTCTTCTTATTCTCTGTTATTTCCCAATTTTTACAACAAGCCATGCTACTTTTTGTCACCATGAAAATTAAGTCTAGTTTCCAACTCCACATAAGTATTGAGAAGAGGGCTTTGTGCAGACCCTTCCAGCTAACACCCCCAACTCTTTGTCTTCAGGGGAGAAAGCACCCCCTAGCTCACCCCGTCCCCACTCTCATCAAAGCAGGGCAGAGACCACCCACCCCACCTGTGCAGCCCTGACCCAGTATGAGTTCTCTACTTCAAGATCTCACATTTCCCTTCTCTGGGAAGGGAAACCCAGCAAGGAAATCACACACTGGAGGCAAGTGAGTCCTTAGATAACAGGAGTTCCTGCCTCACATGACAATGCTGTCAACAAATCAGCTGTTTGCCTCCCCTCTACTCACGGAGCCTTCCGGGCAGTCTACAGATCCTCTCCTCAGCCAGCAGAGGCACTTGAGTTTCCCATTTGGTCTGTGCTTGGGGGGCAGGGGGTGGCGTGTCAGGTGCTGCTGAACTTGAAGGAGAGTTCACCAAGGTTCCTTCCTACAGAGAGGACAAACCAGAGTGTAACAGAGCAGAAGGGAAGGTTCCGTTGCATTGAAGGTGTGTGGGAATTCTCTCTGAATTGAAAGAGCTTTCGTCACTGCCAGCAGATAGTGTCTAGCTTAACAGGGAGAACCACATCTGGCTTCATCTTGCCGTCAACAACATCTGGTACACAGTGGATATTTGATAAGGGCTGAGTTGGATTTTCATCTTTCCAAGCATTTTGAGGAGCTGGGAATGCTTATTGGAACCGGTCCTTGGGAGAAGCCACAAAGGAAGCTGAGGGGCCAGGAGAGAAAGACTTTCCATCAGAAAGAGAGAAAAGGGTTTTTTTTGTGTGTGTTTTTGGTTTTGAGGGGGGCATCACTGGGCTGAGAAAAAGGTTTTTAATCTGTTTTATTTTGTTATAGTTGTTAGAATCACTTTGTTTAATGTTTTTCTATGTATGGAATCCAGGATAGGTAAATCTACAGAGACAGTAACTGGATTAATGGTTCCTTGAGGGTATGACAGGGGAGGTTGGGAGAAGAGGGGGAGCTAATGACGAGGAATACAAGAATGAAGAAAATGTTCTAAAGCGGATTGTGGTGATGATTGCACAACTCTTCTCGATGTGATTGAACTATGGAATTAGATGATATGTTAACTATATGCCAATTAAACCATTTAAGAAAGAGAGGGGAGGGCTGAGCCCTGGTAGCATAGTGGTTGAGTGTGGCCCACAGAGCTGATGGTTCAAATCCAGCAGCAGCTCTCCAGGAGCAAGGCTGGACCTCCTACCCCCACCAGGGCAGTGACACCATACACACACACACACACACACACACACACACACAAAGAAAGATAGGGGAAGAAGCAAACACATAAAAACAGTTTTCAAGAAAGCAAAAGATGGCCATGAGAAATTTGGTGTTGGAGAGGTGCCCTAGTGATGTATGGGTTGCACATCAGACCGCTCACCAGAAGGTCAGCAGTTCTAAACCACCAGCTGCTCCTGAGAAGGAAGGAGAGGCTTTCTGCTCCCATAAAGATCGATAGCCTTGGAAATCCACAGGGACAGTTCTACTCTGTGTCCAAACGGTCACTGCTATGCATTGGAATAGATTCAATGGCATTAAGTAGAGTTTTTTTTTCTTTTTCTTTTTTTAAATTTATTTATTTTTATTTGGGGGGGGGCGGGGCATCACTGCCTCTGGTGGTCGTGGGCGCTACCCAGTGTTGCTCCTGAGAGCCACCGCTGGATTTGAACCACCAAGTCCACGGACCGCAGTCCCGCACTCAACCACTTACGCCACAGCTAAATAGAGTTTTTTTAAAGAGTGATGGTTACACAATGATTGATGCAAAGATCATTAAATTATACATGTGGAAAATATTGGATCAAAATTATTTTAAAAAAAGAAAAGGAAGATAACAACATATGTACAAATATACTTGATACAATTGATGCGCGGGTTGTTTTAAAAACCCCAATAAAATGATTTATTTTTAAAAAAAAGAAAAAAAAAGATGGCTGAGCCCCGGTGGCGTAGTGGTTGTGCGTGGTACTGCAGCCCACTGGGATGGAGTTTCAATTCCAGCTCCACAGGTGCAAAGGCTGGGCCTGCTACTCCCACCACCAGAGGGCAGTGATGCCTAGAAAAAAAAAAAGAAAAATATTGGATTGGCAAAACCCACCAGTTGTTCTTCAAGAGAAAGATGAGGCTTTTACTCCAGTAAAGAACTACAGTCCCAGACCCAGAACAAAAAATCCTATCATTGTGAACAAGAGGGCGGGGGTGCAGCGTGGAGACGCAAAGCACATCTGTAGACAGTTGGACACCCCCTTACAGAAGAGTCACACGGAGGAGATGAGCCAGTCAGGGCGCAGTACAGCACCAACGAAACATACAACTTTCTCTAGCTCTTTAATGCTTCCTCTCCCCCTCCCCCCCCACCTATCATGGTCCCAGTTCTACCTTACAAATTCAGCTAGAGAGAGCATGTACACAGGTACAGATAAGAACTGGAAACACGTGGAATCCAGGACAGATAAACCCCTCAGGGCCACTATTGAGAGTAGCCATACCAGGAGGGTAAGGGGAAGATGGGAGAGGGGAGAAAGGAGGAACCGAATCTCAATGATCTATAACCCCCTCCCAGGGGAATGGACCACAGAAAAGTGGGTGAAGGAAGGCATCAGTAGGTGTAAGACATGAAAAAATAATAATAATTTATAAAGTATCAAGGGTTCATGGGGAGGAAGGGGAAAAATGAGCTGCTAGCAAGGGTTCAGGTAGAAAGTGGGTGTTTTGAAAAGGATGATGACAACAAATGTATGAATGTGCTTGACACAATGTATATATGGATGGATTGTGATAAGAGCTGTATGAGCCCCCAATAAAGTGATTGAAATTTTAAAATATCTTAATAAATAATTCATCTCAGGAACCCACAGGGCAGTGCAGCCCTGCCCTAGAGAGTCTCTTTCAACAGGAATCCACTCGATGACAGTGAGTTTGTTTTATTGGTGGGGGGGGGCGGAATCCCTATGTCTAACAAGAGAGAGAGGTTCTCAGCTAAATATCCCAACCCCATGGTTTCCTATGAGGTGAAGTTTCTATCTCAGAGATACTGCGACTTTAGTGCCAGACCACCACAATAAAGTGGTTATCACACAATATTTGTGTGTGTGTGTGGGGGGGTCTTCCTAAAGGATCTCTATGGTATAGTAGTTATGCAGTGGGCTGTGTACTGCAAAATCAGCAGTTCTCAATCGCCAACCGCTTTCCCAGAGAAAGAGCTTTCTATTCCTATGGCTTTCTACTCCCATAATGAGTAAGAAGCAGACGTCCTCAAACTATGGCCCGAGGGCCACATGTGGCCGACATTTATCTGGCCCACCGGGTGTTTTTGCCATCACTGCTGTCCTGCTTTGCAGCCGACTCATCGGAACCCGCAGTGAATTTGTTCACAGTTTCGGGGTTTTTTTTAACTATAGTCTGGTCCTCCAATGGTCTGAGGGACAGTGAACAAGCCCCCTGTTTTAAAAGTTTGAGGGTCCCTTAGAGTCTCAGAAACCCAGAGGCAGTTTTCCCCTGTACTGGGGGGATCACAGTGAATGGGCATGGACTTGCAGGCTGGGAGCTCAGTCTGAGAGCCTAGCAAAGTTCCATGACGCCACACTGCAGTCTGTGAAAAGCCGGCGCTGCTGTGAGAATTCCCCAGATGTGGAGCACCTGCCGGAGGTAAAACGGCACCCACAGACGGGTTCAGCCCAGACTTGCCACAAAACAGGGGCAACCGGTGGTCTCTGTGTGTGTGTGTGTGTGTGTGTATCTGTGTCACACAAAGAGAAGCACACTGAAGTAAAACAGAAAAAACGAACAGCAAAGACACGCACAGTCATGTGAGCCCACCCTGCTGTGTCTTCATGGATCATGTCTTATCAGCATAGCCTACTGAGTCCACTACCATTTGGTTCCACCAGCAAGATGAGGAAATGAGGGAAAGTGTGGAGTCTTATGGAGGAACCCATCGCGACTCCTTGGGGCTCCGGGCAAGTCCGGGACTGCCACATGGGCTGCCACACCATAGTGCGAAGGAAAAGTGAAACCAGTTCCAGGCGGTCTTTGGTTCACCCTGGGATCTTCCAGAACCAAAGGACTATCTCTCCCAGGGTGAGGAGAGCAGTCTGCCGCCAAGGATGTGGGGCCTGGAGTTGTCAAAGCAAACTCCAGAAGCCTTGATTTACCACAAATGAAGATGCAATCCAGTTCTCCTTTGATTTCTGCTCCTTCTGCCACCCCACCCCCACTGCTAGGTAACCAAAACTAATGGGTGGCCCCCGCAAGGTGGGGAGAGGCTGTCCCCTGGCCCAGATGGGGAAGGGACTCCAGCTCTGCCCATCCTTAGCCTAGAACTTGTAGGCAACATCTTCCATCCTCTTAAATGCAAAGAAGAATGGGAAATCACTGGGCTAGAAATACCTGGGAGATGCCAGGTACTGAGGGTCAGACTTCCCGGGTTCAGCAGGAAGGGCAGGGAGAACACTCATAAAGCAGATGTGGAGCAGGGAGTTGGGCTTCAGGGGTGCTACTGAGTCAACCCAGGAACAGAGAGGCATTCAAATGGTGCAGGGACTTGTCTCCCCTGGTGCAGGGACTGCTGCGGACCTCACACCTGGTTATATTTACAGGGGACAAGGAAGGAAGGAGACTATCAATGAAGAGCCTTGGGGGTCCGTTTGACCTCCACGACTGGTGAGGGGTGGGGAGGGGGGGTCGCACAGGGCATAGGAGAGAGGACGAGGTCTGGGAATGTTCCAATGAAATTCCAGGCAGGGAAAAGGTCTGATGAAAATTGAGGTGAAGGAGAGAGAGAGAGAGGGGTGCATTGGCCAGGCTCTTACCTGCATGGCAGGTGGGGGTGAGGGCGCCGCCGCCTTCCGGGCTGAGTGCTCCCCAGGAGGCAACGGCGGAGCGCGCTGGGCTGGGGTTCCCCGGACCGCCTAACTTGGCCGGGAGATGAGAAGGACACGTGGGAGGGCAGCGCTGCCCAGACGCGGCCAGGCGGGTGTGCGCTCCGGCACGCGGGGAGCGAGCTGACACGCGGGGCGCCGGGGCGGCCGCCGTCCTTCCCGGAAACGAAAACGAAAGAGCGGGATGCCCGCTCCCACGCCCGCCCGCCGAGCCCGGGCAGGGGAGGGCTGGACCCGGCCCCCCGCCAGAGCCAGGCTGTCCCCTCGCCAGTCCGGGGGCGTGCCGCCGGCCGATCGCCAGTCTCTGGGGCGCCTGGTCCGGGACGCACCGAGCGCGAGGACGGGAGGTGACCGGACTGGGGAAGAGGAGGTCACCCTGCAGTCCGGGGGGGTCCCCAGGGGCCACAGGCTAACTTTCAGGTCGTGCGTCTCTGCAAATGGACTGGAGGGTGCAGCCCGGACCGGGCGCCCCGCTCTTAACGGGAGCAGTGACCGTCCCCGCCTCGGTCCCTCTCCTGTGGCTTCGGGAAGCCCCACCAGCGCCCGGGGGCTGCCCAGTGAAGCCCGGCTGGCTGTTCGTCCCAGGTCTCCAAGCATCCCCGGCGACCCCCTGCCTTGGCGCCTCCGGGCCGCAGGTGTGTAATCAGACAGAACCACACAGAACCGCCGCGAAAGAAAAGGAGGGAAACTTCATCATCTTTCCCTGAAAGCCCAGGGGAAAATATTGTAACGCCTCTTCAAACTACGGCCCACGGGCCACATGTGGCCCGCCGAGGACATTTATCCGGCCCTCGGGGTGTTTTTGCCACCACTCCCTTCCTGCTTAGCAGCTGGCTCATCCCCAGCCTGCAGTGAATTTGTCCATGGTTTTGTTTTGTTTTTAAACTATAGTCCGGCCTCCCAACGCTCTGAGGGACAGTGAACTGGCTCCCTGTTTTAAAAGTTTGAGGATCCCTGATCTAGAAGGTCCTTCACTGGGAATTCAGTCAACAAACACACCCCCTCACATCCCCAAGACACCTGGTTCTTTATTTCAGCATCACCTCGAACAGTAAACTAGGGGTCCAAGGGTGGAACCCCAGTGAAGGTGTAGAAGACTCGATGAAGCTCTCTGTGGACCTTGACAAGCTCCCGGGGATGGAGCACATAAGAGCCTGAACCCATGCATGCCATGTGAACGAAATGCCAATAAGACTGTCACAATGAACAAGTGAGAAACAAAGAGAGTCGGGACCCCGAGGACAGCCTGTCTGAGTCCCAGCCTTTGAACCCCAACTCAATCACTTACTAGCAGCGTGACCTTGACCAAGCGGCTTAACCTCTGTACTGCTTCTCTCTACTAACTACTGCCTACGTTTCCTTAGGAGTAAAATAGCTTTAATAAGACTAATCACCTGGCTGAGCCCCGGTGGTGTAGTGGTTGCCTGTGGGACTGCGGCCCACGGATTTGGCGGTTCAAATCCAGCAGCTGCTCTGCAGGAGCAAGGCTGAGTAGGTCCCAAGACCATCAGAGGGCAGTGATGCCAAGGGGGAAAAAAAAAGACTAATAAGTCCTACCTCCTAGAGTTGTTATGAAGAGTAGCATATCTAAAATACCTAGAACAGTGCCTGATCACCATAAGTGCAATCAGATTTAAAGGAGTAAAATATGCTAAGCAAAAAATATATCTCCATAATAAAACCAAGGTAGAGAACCATGTGTATCACCTGCTATTTTTTATGTCAGCAATATATATGAGATCTATATCATCTAAGTATACAAGGGGGCCTAAAAAATCAGGGGGAATACTATTATATTTTTTTAAATCATTTTATGAAGATCTCTTACAGATATGCTAACAATCCATAACTCAATTTGATCAAGCATAAGCATGCAATGGCTGCCACCATCCGTTTCAAAACATTTTCTATCTTCTCGAACTCTTTGAGATCAGCTCCCCTTTGCATTGGTTTTTTTTCTTGATAAACAATCATTTAATGTTCCTTTATTTTTTTTTTTTTGCTTTCTCTTTTTTGTGGACCTTACTGATATCTGGTGGTCGTGCCACCCAGTGCTGCTCCTGAGATTTGAACCACCAAGCCCATGGGTCACAGTCCCGCACTCAACCACTTACACCACCGGGGCTCAGCCCCAATGTTCCTTTATTTTTTTAGAGTTTTCTGTTTACGATGAATTATTTCAATGGTTCTTATCATTCAAAAGGAACTTCTGTATCAAAGACACCACCCACCCACCCACCCACACCCAGCTATTCAGGACCCTCACCCCCCAAAGTTGACAGGGTGAGGATGAGGGCAGAGCCCAATTGACATCAGGGATTCTGGTCATTGGGGTCACAGTTGGGCCTGACTTGGATATTTCAAAAGTGTCGAGAGCTTTCTCCAGAGGAAACCGATGGGTGACAAAGGGTTGAACATTCACAGACTTGGATGCAAGCATGGAGATTGCTATGGATCATGTGTTTGCACTATCAAGTATGCCCTTGACCTCCACTTCTCGAATGGCTGTGTGCGAGCCCCCAGGCTGCCTCCCAAACGTGTTGCTTAGACGCTGGCCTGGATGGCAGCCTCTGCGCCTGAGCACTCGATACGGACTTCCAGCTTGCACTCCAGCTGGCCTTCCACTATCCTGGCGACTTCCTGGGGGCTCTCTTTGGAGACCTGGAGGGTGAGATCTGCCCCACCTTCCTGGACTTTGGCCAAGCGAGAGGCAGACAGATCACCACCGCTGGAGCCACTCCCGTTGCCTGGGCCACAAGCACAGTGACCAGTCCGATGGGCCCAGCCCCCCACACGAAGACCTTGTAGCCCAGGGCGACTCCAGGGAGCCCGAAGGCAGGTGTGGGTCCCCACCCACAGCGGCTCCATCCGGGCTCCTTCGTCAAAGGTGACCTTGTCAGGAGGCTTGGAGCAGAAGCTTGTGTTGTGCTTGTAGAAGCGACAGAGGTTTCCACCTCGGGGGGCGTGGCCCAGAAGAAGATGGTTGGTGGCAGATGGTACCGGCCAATCTTGCAGCATCCACCTGTTTCTCCCCGGGAGCGCCAGGGGAGACAACAACAAGGTCACCTGGTTTCAGGTGTTTTTATAGCGATCCCACTTTGAAGACGGTTCCCAAAGCATCGTGCTCCATGACCATTGGCTTTTTCACCCCAAACCCCCGATTTGAATGTGCTGCCAGTAAGGGATGTTGGAGTCGCAGGTGCCAACTTTGTGCACCTCCAGCAGCAGCTCATTGGGCCCCCTTTCAGGGATGGGGTCATTTTCCAGACACAGGTCGCCGGCCCTGCACACCATCCCAGAGAGGTTCTGGGCCTTGGTCGCTGGTGATCGGTCCCTCAGAGCTGGAGTCGGCTGAGTGACCACAGGGTCACTCTCTTTTAATGTTCTAAGACACAAATATTCAAAAATACAATAAAATATGACCTTGACTCACTCATTCACTCCGATCCAGAAGTAAACAATTGATCTCACACGTGTGAATGTTCCAGTTTAGCACGCCAACGACTTGGCATTACCCACATTTTTCATAATTTCGTGGCTGCTGTTGTTTCTATTATCTTTTTTCTTTTAACTTGTTTGTTCGTTTTGTTTTGTTTTTTTGAGGGGGGGCATCGCTGCCCTCTGGTGGTGGGAGTAGGAGGCCCAGCCTTTGCTCCTGTGAAGCCGCTGCTGGAATTGAACCTCCATCCCAGTGGGCCGCAGTCCATGCACAACCACTACGCCACCGGGGCCCAACCTCTTTTAACTTTTAATCACAAATTAGATAGGAGTTCCATTATCTTCTGATTTCATTTTCCCAATGAACCTTTTGGAAATCCCCTGGTGTCTATGAACACGGGAACCCTGGTGTATAGTGATTATGATTTGGGCTGTGACCCTCAGGGTTGGCGGTTCAAAACTCCCACCGGAGAAAAACTGGACTTTCTTCTCCTCTAAATAATTACAGTGTCAGAAACCCGCTGGTAGTGGTCACTCGGTGGAATGATCATTAACCCCATAGCAGTGAGTTTGGTTTGTTATATAGGAATATATATATATATATCATTTTTTTCATTTTCATTATTAAAAAAAACTCGAAAAAATGTAAAAACTTAACATAATTGACTGAGGAATTAGAGCAAGGGTTTTCACTCGACGCCTTTTTAGAGATTTTGGTTTTGAGTTGGTGAGTGAGTTACCTAGTCAAAAAGATAAGTGAATCGAAAGGAAACTTCAGGGTCTCTGCCGTACCAGCCAGTCATAAATGAGGGGATGAGGCAGGCTAAAAAATAGGGACAGCCCCACTTGGAAGGACAAAGCTGAGACAGTCTGTGTTCAAAGGGTAGATGATTATGAATGGGAATAAATGGAATCTTCCAAAAGAATGACGCACAGGGATTTCATCTTCAATAACCTAACAGTATTTATTTTTTTAAGTATTCTGCATTTTAAATAACATTTTCCTACAAAGAATCCAAGAGGCCTATGTAGAACTTTTTGTGTACAACAAACAAATGTTCTTAATACTCAGAAGGGGGCAGGGAAAGAAGATGAGGTAGACCAAAGAGGAGAAGGCAAGGAAAGAGAGAAGGGAAGGAGGGAGGGAGAGAGGAAGGGTGAAGGTCAAAGAGAACAAGCAACACAAATTCAACTGGCTGAGGCTCCACACCTCCATCATGACGAGCCCACGCAGCAACAAGGAGACAGCCATGAGTGTTTGTCTTGTCATGAGTTCATCAGTCCTTCCGGGCTGGCTGCTTCTGCAAGGACTGAGACTCTGAGAGAAAGATGATGCCCGTGTGGAGGAGTGAATCTGAATGACTGCCTGGGGAGGGGTTGAGGGAGATCCAGGGAGGGTCCTCCCAGGTGAGTGAGAGGGGTAATCAAGATGAAAGAAGAACTCTCCGGAAGGTCTGGAAACTCCCAGCAGTGGTAGGAACCCCTGGTGGCATGGAGAGTGCACACAAATGGACAGTAGGTTGCCTTGAATATAAGGAAGAGAGAACATTCTCTCTGGTCTTCAGGGGGGTGGGCAGGGAGAATTAGGCTGGGAAGGGGAAACTGGGTCAGAAGGGGACTTAGGGCACCACAGATCTGGACAGGAACAAGACAGTTGAGCCACAGGTCACTGGTTGGGTATGGTACACCGGGAAAGGCCTCCCCCAAAAGGCACTCATCTGTAACTTCTGGTGTGAGAACAAGGTCCTATTTCACACAGGGAGAGAAATGCTTAAGAGTTCCCTTATGGGAAGCGCCACTCAACCATGCACCCTTAAGCACTCTTAAGGGACCATCCACTTGACTGGAGTTTTCTGAGCAGCAAGGTCTCTGGGGCACCTGATGACTTTTTGGACTTTGCGATGAGGCAATTGCAGCTCTTCACGGGTTGCTCTGAAGAGACCAGCAGACACTGAGTCCACAGTTCAACAAATAAGGCATAAACCGACGTGATGGGTAATGGGAGAGAAGGGGACAAAGCAGGGCCTTCTTCCCCTCTGTCCCCATGTAAGTCATGTGTCTCAGAGGGAGGGAGGGCCACAGAACTTGACATTTCCATTCCTTTTATAGCCAACGGTCATTCCAGAAAAAGTCCAGCAGCACACGAACTCTCCTGAAGAAAAGGACGATGAGAGGAGGCAGCCCATCTGGGCCTTCCTGTTGGAGGTCCTGTTTCAAGAAGAGAGAGAGGTTTAAACATAGCGATGAAAAACAATTAATGATGGCTTCGAGTTGAAAATTCAACACAATGGTCCTTATTAATCCAAGCAGTGAACAAAGAAGCTTTAGGGGTTACTTTTTTTCTTTCTTTCTAAACGATTTAGTGTGAATGCGATGAAGGTTGGCAGAGCAGATCACAGTTGTACCTTCTAACAACTCGTACACAGTCTGATTCAGCCTTCCACAGCGATCCCTCAACGCAGGGGTGCTCAATACATGGATCCCGATTGACCTAACTCCGACGTCTCGCCCTAACAAGAACCCTAAAACTAACCCTAATCCTAAATCTAGCACTGGCTCTCACCCTCACCTGTCTATTTTTTTAACGGCATGCGATGTACCCACACTACATTTGCCACTCATTAGAATCTCCCTGCCTCAATGCATCCTCACGTATCCTACTTCCCGCATTTCCTGTTTCCCTTCCTCCTTCTTTCCTAACCCCCCTGAACTTTGCCTTGGTTGGGTCACTCTTGTAAGTTGCTGAAGAAGCATTAAGGCCTGGTCCACCTTGTCCACCTTGCCCAGGTGAGCGTGGGAAGTTTTCTTTCAGATCTGCTTTCATATCTTGATCATGGACCTGCAGACCTGGAAACCTTTGGGACGCGACCACCTCTCTCTGACTTCTCAGAGCACGTCCCTAATCCTCTCAAAGAAGCAGCGAGGCTTCCAGTACAAGTGCCAGATCCCCGCCTCAGGATCTGCCCGCTTTCTGTCGGCCCCTGGAAGAACAGATAAGGAGGTTCTGGAGTTGGGCTGCCAACCGCAAGGTCAACAGTTCAAAGCCATCAGCGACTCCCTGGGAGAAAAACGAGGGCAGCTCTCGCTATGAGTCGAGATGGATTGGATGGGGGGGGGGGGGGGGCGGTCTATGGACGGTGTAAACAGTAGACGCATTCAGCTCCTAACCCAGGGGGTTGGTGGTTTCTGTCCACTGCGCAAAAGGCCGCCTTTGCAGACACAGCTCTCCTCTGACCCCCAGGCGTCACCATGGGTTGGGGACCACTGCATGGCGCATGGCATCAGTACCGGGAAGAGAAAGGCACTGTGTTTGTGGGAACATGGGGGAAGGAGGCTGCGGGTTGCGTTCGAATAAAGAGCGTGCCTGCCTTCTGCTCTTACCCGCCCCCTACGGTCTATTCTCCACGTGGCAGCCTCGGTGCTGCTGTGGCGCCGTGGCGTGGGCCAGTCTAAAGGCGCTACTTCCCCGGGTGGAAGTTCTACCTCTAAGTAGACCTCCCCACCTCTCTCTCTGTGTTTCTCCAAGATCTTCCAAGGGCGTAGGCCTGCCTCATTTCATCCTATCTCTATTCGGAAGTGTTCGTGTCTCGCCGAGTGAGGTCATCTCCTCCCCTTGGACCTCACTGTGGGGCCCCGGTGGCAAAGTTACACAGGGCTCCCAGCCCGCTGACAGCAAGATCGGCAGGTTCGAGACCAGCCGCCCCTCCGCAGGAGAAAGACGAGGCTTTCTACTCCCGTAAAGAGTTCCAGGGAAGTGAGTTATGGAGCTTGTGTAGGACCTCGCTGTGCTGCGGTCACTTTGCCCTCTTGGCTGGTCCCCAAATACATGCGACAAGCTCCTGCTGGCCTCCAGGCCCCTTGACTTCCTCACACCTGTCTTTCAAGTGTCTGTCGGAAGTCGCCTCCCTCCCAAGACCTTGGCTAATGGTCCCTCCTGGGACGCTCCGCCAGCCCTCCTCGCTACCTTGCCTGGCTTTATTTTTTTCTCCTACATATTTTCCACCGTCTGATAAATGAAACATTTCCTCTGTTTGGTTTTCGCTCTCTCTCAGGAATATAAATCCCATGGAAGAAGTTTAGTCTCTTTTGATCATAGCCATATCCCCAGTACTTAAACAGAGCCTGAGGCGGAGTAGATGCGCCAGGCTAAAGAAGATAGACTTTGCTTTCTTTCTCTCTTTCTTCCATCTTTCCTTCCTCTTTCTTTCCTTCTTCAGATCATTTTACTGGGAGCTCTTACAGACCTAACAATCCATACATCAATTGTATCAAGCAAGAAGGTCGACTTCTCCTGCTAATTGGAAACCACTGAAAGTCTCTCCCCCACCTCTCAGGTGTGGTAGACACCTGTCCACCACTAGCAAACTGATTCCTCAAATGCAGAGCAAAGCTCCAGGACAGAAGAGAGGGCTTTTAAAGCTGTCACATCATTTTCCTCCAGGGTTTCTGGTGGTTCCCAACTCCCCGCCCCGTTCCAGCCACCCGTGGCATCATCACGGCTGCCAGTGGGCAAAATTAAACGAACTGCTTTTCAGCACAGCCAGTGAGTTCGCTACAGGGCGCCGAGTCAGAGGTTTAGCTGGAATTTAAATTGCATTGTCACGTGGTTGCTCACTGGTCTCTCTCGGTTCAGTTACCTAAGCTCTCTGAACCTCAACTGCTCCTCATGGAATGCCTAGAGACCATAATTCATATAAACATTCCATTGGTGGAATTATATTAAATGTGCAAGAGCGCCTTAAAGAGGACCTGAAACGACTTCATAAATATTACTTTTCCTTCACAAAGGGGAAATGGTTAAGCCTGCAACTGCTAACCATAAAGATCAACGGCTTGACCCTGCAGGGGGGTGAAGGTTTGGCTCCTTGGGTAAAGCGACCAGACGCCCCACTTTTTAACAATTTAACAAGGTCCCGCGGCGTTTTAAAATTAAATATATTACAATACTATTTTTTTTGCATTCTATGAACATTTTTGTTGCTCCATATAGACAAAATTTAATCAAGAAACACCTCCACCCCACCCCACCCCCAGTCAATGGTGTCCCGCTTAAAATCTGGTCACTTTATCCTTGGGTGAAGGTTTGGTGATCTCCTGTCAACAATGCAGCGTCAGAGGCCAGCTATGGGGCGGTACCATTCTGTCCTATTGGGACACTGTGAGTCAGAATCAAATGAACCGCACACACACAGCGATCAACAAAGACGTGGGGCCCTGTGTGTGGAAGCCACGGGAAATGCCACGGGATGCAGCCAAGGCTGGGAAGGGCCATGGTCACCACTCCTGAGCCAGAAGTGACAGGGGTGGGGGGGGAGCAATTTCTGAGACTCCTGTGGAGAAAGATTGGCAAGGCATCCACCTCTGAGATACGAAAAGCTGTGGGAAGCCTGATTATTTAAAAAAATCTACTGTGGTGGTGACGTAAGTTCATATCAACTTGATAAATAAGTGTTGGGGTGGAGTCTAACCTGTCGCTCAGGTCAGAGCCTCTCTGTGGGCATGGCCTTTGCATGAGGATTTGGGAACTTCCTCTTTTTCTCCCTGGAGGTGGGCCACTCTCTCTCTTGCTGCTTTCCCTTCCTGTTGAAGAGCCACGCTTAGAGACAGGAGGTGCCACATGGAGCCCCACGCCAGGAGCCTCCAGAGATGCTCCCAGGGTCGTGGGATCCACTAGACTTTGCAGCCGCCAGCCTGTGATCTTCCTGCACGTTGCATCACTGCATGTGCTGCGTGAGTCTGAGAGAGATTTGTGGACTGGTCTCGGACTTAAGGCTTATCCCACACTTATGGACTTGATCTGCACTGGGATGGGATGTTTGCCCAATATATAACTGCTCTCTGATATCAAGCTCTCTCTCATAAATATTTGAGTGTCTCTGGATTTGTTTCTCACCCTGTCGAACACACCGACTTTGGATGTAGGAAAAATTCACGCCCCAGACCCAAAGGACTGGGTTCTTAAAGCAAAGCTCCGAATGACTAAGCGGCAGCATAGAAAAACGACCTTTTGAGACCAAGGCTTATGTGCAGAGAACATTCTTGCTTGAGGGAAGAAAACAGGAAAGCCACAGGGACTTGCTTAAATAAAAGAAGGCAGAGTGCCTGCTGGAACCCCTGCCCACTGTGACCCTCAGACGGCCTTCAGATCAAACTACCGACTGCCGTCCAACTAGAGTCGAGCCACAGACAGGCCTGTAGGGCGAACAAGGGACCCCAGAGGCACAATGGGTGGGCGCTGGCTACTAACCCACCTGCCCCTCCAGCCCCTGCCAGATGCTCCAGGAGAGGAAGAGGAGGCGGTATGCTTCTGGAAAGATGTGCTGTCTTAAAATCCCCTCAGAACAATTCTGCTCTCCTATAGGGCTGGTGTGAGTCAGAAATCACTCTTAGGACAGGGGATTGGTTCATAGGTTGAATAATGTAATAGGGAGGAGCTTCCACCTTAGCGACGTCAACCAGCCAGAGGAGAACACACTCCCCGCATGTCACCGCCACGGAGTCCATTTGGCTCCCAGGGCAGCATTTGTCCGGGGGGCAAAGCTTAGAAAGCAGAAGGGAGGGGGTGGGAAGTGCCCGATGGTGCAGTGGTTAAGAGTTGGGTGGCTAATCACAAGGCCAGCATTTCGAAACCTCCGCAGGAGAAAAGATGAGAAAACAGAAGGGGCAGGATAGCCTTCCCGATACCTTCTGTGGGAGTGGGGAGGGGAGGGGGAGCTAATACCAGGGGCTTCAGTAGAAAGAAAATGCTTTGAGACTGATGATGGCAACAAAGGTACAAATGGGCTTTGCATATAATGGGTGGGTGGATGGGTGGTGGTGAGAGTTGTATGAGCCCCCAGCAAAATGATTTAAAAAAAAAATACTTGGGCTGAGCTCCATTGGCGTAGTGGTTGAGTTCGTGACTGCGGCCCACAGGCTTGGCAATTCAAATCCAACAGCTGCTCTCTAGGAACAAGGCTGGGTAGCTCCCACAAACACCAGAGGGCAGTGATGCCCCCCCCCCAAAAAAAATTGATGTCCAGACCAGAAGCCCTGGTAACGGAGTGGTTATGGGATTCGGGACCTATAGTAGGACAGAATAAGAGGCTCTTATACAACTGTAGACTCTGACTCAGTAGACCTAGGCTGGAAAGGCAAATTCCCAGCAAGGGGTGAAACCACAATAAGCCCGTTTAAAGGTCTGGCTAACAAAGCAGAGTCCCTTTGGAAGGTGTGAGCTGGGCCACAACTTTACACCTCGGATTGGATGCAGGATAACAAATGCTGTTGGTCTCAGGACCACAATTTGAGCAGCAAGGGTACGAGCAAATTCAGGCTTCCGCTGAGTTGCGCAGGATTTAGAGTTTACGTTTGGAAGTTTAGACCTGGTGTGGCAGCCATGTACTCGTGTGCCAAGTTCATGATTGGGACTCTAGGGATGGAGTCTAGCCTGTCAATCTGGAGATAGCCAATGTGGCCTCTGTGTGGGCGTGGCTTTCTCCTGAGAATTCAGGGAAGTCTTGAAGTATTTCTGAATTGGAGTAGAGAGACTTGACTCAGTCTCCGAGACGAAGAACTACTGACAAGACGAGGTGACGGCATGCTGATCGATCCTGGAGAATGGAGGAGCCAGAGAAGAGGCCACATGGGCTTGCCCTGATGGAGCCAAACCTCTGGGGCCGGAGAAGGCACATGGAGACTCCTGCCAGTGCTGAGATGCTCGGGAGGCCACAGGGAGACCCCTGCCAGCGCTGAGATGCTTCTACTGCCACCAGACATACAACACTCTGCAGCCACTGGCCTGTGATTGTCCTGACATCATCGCATGTGTTTGTAAGTCGGAAGGAGACTTTATAGGCTTGTAACGGACATATAGGCTAATATAGGACTTGTGGCCTTGGACTGGACTGGGTTGGGATGCTTTCTCAATGTTGCATTCCTCTTGTATATAAACCTTTACCTTATATCCATATGCATGCTTATGAATTTGTTTCTCTAGTCTACCTGGACTCACACACCTGGGTTCGGATCATGCCTGACCATCCCACCCCTGGGCACCCTCTTTCCTCCAGGGGTGCTGCCAGAGAAAACGGAAGACTCACCTGTGGAGCCATCCGATGATCCACGCTATCTCCAATGCGCTTCAGCTTCAAGGCCAACTTGTAGATGGCCTCCTGCTGGGGAGGACCCTGGCCAAGACTGTTCTCTTTGGGTGGGAAAGGCAAATTGCAACCTGCATTAGGAAGAAGGGCAAAAGAGGTCATCCGATTTAGCCATCTATGCAGACCCTTACCACGAGTGACTTAAACCTGTCTTCAGCTAGGAAAGGGATAAAATCCCATCATTATAATCATCATCCAGAAGCCTTGCAGAAGAGCGCCCAATAACCCTATAACTCCTATCGCGTCTGTAACTTTACATGTTTTAGCAGCCACATCTCAAAAAAGGAAGATGAGGTAAATTTTAATGATGTATTTTATTTAATCCAATATAGTCAACATATCCTTTGTAATAAACGCTTAAAATTATTAATGATATTTTGTATTCTTTCATCATCCCCGTCTATGAAATTCAACAGGTGTTTTACACTTCAAGCATATCTCCATTTCGATGCTAATTTTGCACTAGGAAACGTTGATTCTGACTTCATACAATTTACAGTTGAAAAAGTAGTTTCACCAACCTACGCTGCTCCAAACATACTTTGATGTTGTCCAGGATTAATGCTTAGTGGGTACGGAGTTTCTGCTTGGAGTGATGAAAAACTTCTGGAACTAGGCAGCGATGATGGTCGTTAGCGCCACTCAATTCATCTCAAACCTCTGCCATTGATTTATAAGCTCTGATTTATAAACTTTCAAATGGATTAAAATGGAAACGGTTTTATTATATATATTTTACCATAATCATTTTTTTAATTCCAATACTAAGAGCTCTGGTGGCAATGTCAGGCTCCACAGTGGGTTGTTAACGACAAGGTCCACAGTTCAAGCCCACCAATGCCTGAGGGAGAAAGTCGAGGCGCTGCCCTCCCATGAAGATTTCTGGCCTTGGAATCCCGAGGAAGCAGATCTGCCCTGTCCTCTAAGGTCGCTAAGCCTCAGAAGTGGCTTAAGAGCAGTTGATTTGGTTTGGTTCTTGTTTTGTTTTGTTTTTTTCCCAACAATTGAGTTGACCATCAGGTTTTCTTTTTAATTTTTATTTATTTTTTTGGTTTTGTGCATCACTGCCCTCTGGTGGTCGTGGGAGCTACCCAGCGCTGCTCCTAAGAGCCGCCACTGGATTTGAACCGCCAAGCCCCCGGGCCGCAGTCCCGCACTCAACCCCTTACGCCACCAGGGCTCAGGCGGACCATCAGTTTTTAAACTCCAAAGACAATTGAACGGAAAAGTGTGGTCCTCAGTCACACGAGCCACATAGCAAGTGCTCCAGTCCATAAGTGCTGTTGTTGTTGCTGTCCTGAGTGCTATTGAGTCGGTCTGACCCAGAGCGGCTCTTTGCACAGCAGACAACTACTGTCCAGTCCTGCCCTGTCCTCACAATGAGGTTCATGATATTTGTGGCTCTTACATCAACAAATGTGGCTGACGGCTGTTATATCAGACAGCACGCAGATTTTTAAATGGGCCTCCTTCATTTAAGATGTACCCGTCTTCCTTGTTTTTCAGCTACACCGTGAGGTAACAGCTATGGTGAGTTTCTGTCCTCAGATTACGTACAATCCCTAGATGAGGACAAATCACTTCCCAGGTGCGTTCGCAATACAGAGGAGACAGACGTAAAAGTGGGCTTGAGTAGACAGAGACGAGAGCAGCTTCTTTGAGAAAACAAGTTCATGTCAATAGACATTACAGATCTTTGGCTTGAAGTGATCCGAAATTGATGGCGAGGAGGGTCTAGGAGGCCCCGCAGGCCTTGATCAAGGGCAATGCAAACCGAGAGGAATTACTGAAACACAAATGAAGGCTGAGCAGGATAGCGGGACAAGAGAAAAGGAAAAGGAAAAAAGAGGAAAGAACTAGGAGGCAAAAGGCACTTATGGAGGTCTAAATACAGGCATGTACATATGTAAATACATTTATACATGAGGATGGGGAAATAGATCTATGTGCCTATAAATATATAGGGTTAGTATTAAGGTAGCAGATGGACATTGGGTCTCTACTCAAGGGCTCTCTCAATGATAAAACACTCTGCCCTATTAACCTGGCATTCCATGATCCTCACCTTCCTGACACGATCGCTGAAGACAAGGCAGGTGCATAAGCAAATGTGGTGAAGAAAGCTGATGGTGCCCGGCTATCAAAAGATATAGCATATGGAGTCTTAAAGGCTTGAAGGTAAACGAGTGGCCATCTAGATGAGAAGCAACAAAGTCCACAGGGAGGAAGCACACCAGCCTGTGTGATCACGAGGTGCCCAGGGGATCAGGTATCAGGCATCAAAGAAGAAAAAAAATCATATCCGTGTGGATGAGGTGGGGTGCGGAGTGGAGAGACTGGAAGTCCATCTGTAGGCAACTGGGCAACTACTAACAGAGGGGTTGCAGGGAGGAGACACTGAGCCAGTCAGGGTGCAGTACAGCAACAATGAAACATTCTACTTTAGTTCTTTAATGCTGCCCCCCCCTCTATAATGACCCCAATTCTACCTTACAAATCTGGCTAGACAGAGATGTCCGCTGTTACAGATCGGAGCTGAAAACACAAGGAGTCCAGGACAGATAAACTCCTCAGCACCAATAATTAAAGTAGCAATACCAGGAGGGGAAGGGGAAGGTGGGATAGAAAGGGGGAACCGATCACAGAGAACTACATATAACCCCCTCCCTGGTGATTGGACAACAGAAAAGTGGGTGAAAGGAGACGTCGGACAGTGTAAGACGTGACAAAGTAATAATAATTTATAAATTATCAAGAGCTAATGAGAGGGGGAGCGGGGGAAATGAGAAGCGGGTACCAAGGGCTTAAGTAGAAAGAAAATGTTTTGAGAGTGATGAGGGAAACACATGAACAAATGTGCTTGACACATTTGTATGTACGGATGGATGGATGGATGGTGATAAGAATTGTGGGAGTCGGGCTGAGCCCCGCTGGCGTAGTGGTTGTGCACGGGACTACAGCCCACTGGGATGGAGGTTCAATTCCAGCTCCAAGGAGCAAAGGTTGGGCCGCCTACTCCCACCACCAGAGGGCAGTGATGCCCAAAAAAGAAAAACAAAACAAAACAAAAAAGAATTGTGCGCGTCTCCAATCAAATGATTTTTTTTAAGGAAAAAAAAAAAAAGATCTTTGCTTTGTCAGGCTTTTTACCCAAAGAATGGGCCTTGCCCTCAAAGAGTCTGTTATGGAAGCAAAGACACAGATTATAATGCAATTTGTTAATGAGAGCATCCTTTGGCACAGAGGAGGAACTTAGCTCCTGCCTTGCAGAGTCAAGAAAGCAATCTCCAAAAGAGTAGTATCTGAACTGAGTCTTGCAGGATGAGTAAGAATGATCCAGAAGAAGGGATAGCTGCAGGGGGGGCGGGGGGAGGGGCGGGGAGGGGCAGTGAGGATGAACACTGAGGAAAGAGGGGAAGAGAGGGCTTCCAGGCAGGGGGAGCGCGTGTGCAAAGGCCTGCTCCAGGGATGGGCAGTGAGACTGCATCCATACACTCGAAGTAGGGCTGTTTGAAAGGCGAGCAGTGATGAGCTGATGAAGCTAAACACTGGCAATGATAAAATCATGAAGGCCCAGTAAGAGGCTTGGATTCTTTTTTGGCAGCATAGGGGAGCTCCTGAAGGGTTTCAAGCAGGAAAGAATAGGACTGCTTTTTGCTTTCCAGCTATCTCGCTTAGCCTCAGAATAGAGGCTGGAGAACCTTAAAGGCAGAGAATGCATTTAGAGGCTACTACGAAAATCTTAATGATAACTAACATCCTGAATACCGGGCACATTATCCACTACATCCTTGCAATGGCACCCCGGAGGGGATGACCCAAATTACAGGTGGACAAGGCTATGGTTCTCCAACTTGGCTCAGCCCTGGAACCCCTGAGGAAAGCGCTTCAAATTCCCAACCAGACTTTGCTCCATTCCAATTAAAAGTAAATCGTCTTGTTTGTTTGTTTGTTTGTTTTTCAGAGCTCCTCAAGGAGATGAGAGTGGTTAAATAACTTGTCATTGTGAATTAAGAATAACCACAGGTCTGCTTGGGGCCCAGGACAAGTGAAACCCATTTGCAAGTTCAAATCATGAAGGGAAGCTAAGCATTCCAAAGACAGTGAAGGGATAGCAGTCGACTGAGAGGAAGTGGATCAGACACCCAGCAAGAAACCAACACGTGAGAGAGAGAGAGAAAATATTGCCTTGGTCCCACTCCCACCCCCAGAACCGCTCCAGACCAGGAGCTCTCCATATTGAATTCTTTTTCATAAGCACCTTCACTAGAAACCACATCTTTCTGGAGATGACTGGAATAGGTCTTGACGCTTCCCTGCAATCAAACAATACTCATAAATATCAGCATCACATCCATCACACTCAGTAAAACCCAGCGACTGGCAGAGAGAGAGAGAGAGAGAGAGAGATTTTCCAGGAACCGGAATCTTCATGGGGATCAGTTGCATCATTTGATATCTTGTGTACTCCCAGCTCATACATGCCACACAGATTCCAGGCAAAAAAAACAAAACCAAATGCAAAAAAAAAAAAAAAATACAGACCCCTTTTTCACTACTAGAGAGGTTAAGTTTTCTGTATGGATGTTGGTGTCTGTGTTAGTCCAGTCATTAATCCAACATTAACCCATATGTCCAGTACCAGTCTCTAAAGTCTCCTTCCAACTCACAAAGCATGTACAATGACACCAGGACTTTTGGATGCAGGACGTTTGGATGCCTTTGGATACAGAATCTTGTGTATCCTGTGACAGTAGAACCATCCTGGCGCTGGCAGGGGTCTCCCATGGCTCCTCATTTCCAGGGCTCAGGGTCGATCAGCAGTATCCATTGGCAGTGGAAGCATCTCAGTGCTGGTAGGGGTCTCCCTGTGGCCTCCCAAGCGTAGCAGAACTGGCTCCTCCAATCTCCAAGAATGAGGATCAATCAGCATGCTGGCATCTCATCTTGCCAGTAGCTTATGTCCAAGGAACTGAGTCTCTGAGTCTCTCATCTTAATGGGGGGGGGGGGGGGGGGGTTATATCGTGAGATTTCCCAGAATTCTCAGAGAAAGCCATGTCCACACAGAGGTCTCACTGGCTATCTCAACAGGCGAGACTCCACTCCTACACTCTTAGTCAAATTGGCACCAGACTATGTGGCTGTCACAATAGGTAAACCGCTTTTCAAACTGTCTGAAAAAAAAAAAGAGTTGTCTATACACCATCACAATCAGTTCTAAGCTCCTTCTCACCTCTCTTGACTGTAATTTTTACAGGTCAATGTCTTGAGTCTAGTTGAACAAATCGTGACGCTGTGGGACAGGGAAGAACCCCCTGTGGATTTCTAAAGCTGTGATTCTTTCTCCCTGCAAGAGGGATGGTGGTTTCAGACTGCCAATCGTGCAGTTAGCCGTCAATGGGTAACATCAAGATTGCAGTTGTCAAGGATTTCATCTTCCTAGGATCCACAATCAATGCTCTCAAAGGCAGCAGTCCAGAGAGCAAATGACACATGAAACTGCTGTACGAGACTATTTTAAAGTGTTGAAAAGCAAACCTACTAATCACTTTGAGGACTAAGCCAGGTGTGCCTGGCCCAAGCCTTGGCATTTACAATCGCTTCATACGCACGTGAAAGTGGAACATGATGAAGGAGGACTAAAGAAAAGCCAGCGTGGGCTGAGCCCCAGTGGCGTAGTGGTTGTGTGCGGGACTGGGGCCCACTGGTTTGGAGGTTCAAATCCAGCAGCGAGGCTCCCACCACCAGAGGACAGTGATGCCCCCAAAACAAAACAAAACAGAAAAGCCAGTGTGTTTGAGCTATGATGCCGGCAAGGAATGTTGAAAGTCCCAGGCACTGCCAAAAGCTCTGTCCTGGAAGAAGTACAGACAGACTGCTTCTTAGAGGCAAGGAGGGCGAGTTTGTGACCTTGGCTAGGTTCTCAGGAGACACTAGTCCCTGGGAAAGGACAGCATGCTTGGTTAAATAGAACAGTCAAAATGAGGAAGACCTTCAACGACACATTGTGAGGTCTGCCCTGTTGTACAGAGGGTCGCCATGAGGTGGAAGCGACTCTGCAGCACTTAACAACACCTCTTGTCCCCTTGCAGCAACGGTCCTCCACCTTCCTCGTGTCCCAACCCTCTTACACAGTACCTCGTGGGTGGTGAGCCCCCCCACCATCAGATTATTTACCTTGCTACTCCATCACTGTCATCTTGCTATCGTTACGAAGCGTCGTGTAAATACCTGAGATGCAGGATGTATTGGGGGCCCCTGGGAAAGGGTCATCCCACCCCCAAAGGGGTTGTGACCCAGAGGTTGAGAACCGCTGCCCTAGAGGAATTAGTGCTTCCCAAGTGCCTGCCTTTTGATGAACAGCTGGGCACTCAGCCCTGCACCATCTGCAATATAGGCAATGGTCATTTTTGCATGACTGAAAGGGAAAGAAAACGTGTGGACCTAAAACCCATGGGTTGCAACCCTTCTGGGGGTTGAACAACCCTTCACAAGGGTCTCCTGATTCATAACAGCAGTAAAATTACAATGATGACAGAACAACGAAAATAATTTCATGGTTGGGGAGGGAGTCACTGCCACATTAGGAAACGTATGAAAGGGTCATGGCATTAGGAAAGTTGAGAACCACTGGTCTGGACTCTAGAGGAATTTCGTAGTTCGCTTAGAAGCTAAAAGGTGGAGTTGAGGGGGTGAAGGCGAGAGGGAGGCAAAAGCGAGCACCTATTCTAAGCATTCTCCAGGAATCCTGGAGTTGGGCTATTAACCAAAAGACCAACGATTCAAACCCACCAGCCGCTCTTTGAAAGAAACATGAGGCTATCTGCTCCCCTGAAGGCTCAGAAAGTCTGTATAGGATTGCCTCAAAAAGAAAAGAAAAAAAAAAAACCCTCACCACCTGGAGTCACTTCCCACTTTGAGATCCTAGCTTCCCATAAGTGACACCTAAGAGTGGTTTCCCGAGACTCCCCACACACCCCTCCCCTCATTTATTTCTAAGAAAAACAACCCAGTCCATTGACTTTTAGCAGATTCCCAGGCAAAACAAATCCGCTTGGAGCAGAACTGCCCTCGTAAGGTTTCAGAGACTGATCTTTGTGAAGCTGACTCTTCTGTTAGCAGCCAATCCTTTAGCCGCTGTGCCACCAAACCTTGTTCTAAAAAGAAAGATAGCCTTAAATTCCACATGCAAAAAGCATGTATTTTTCCCCAACTATCATGGTCCTAATTCTACCTTATAAATCCAGCTGGACTGGAGGAGGTACACAGGTAGAGATGGGAAATAGAAATACGGGAAACCCAGGACAGATGGACCCCTTGGAACCAGTAATAAGAGTGGAGCTACGAGGCTCACTAGCCCAACACGGTCACTGAAGTTAAATGGGTGCACAAGCAAATGTGGTGAAGAAAGCTGATGGTGCCCAGCCATCAAAGGATATATCTGGGGTCTTAAAAGCCTGAAGATAAACAATAGACCATTTACTTGAGAAGAAACCACGTCCACACAGAAGCACAACAGCCAGCACGGCCACACGGTGGTGAAAGGTCTAGGCAATAGACATCAAACAGGGGGAGGAAAACATATCACTGTGTGCACACATCCCCAAGATGCCCACTGAGGACATGTGGGAGCATGAGCAAGAGTGGTGAAGAAAGGAGATGGTGCCCAGCTATCAAAAGTATAGCATCTGGGGTCTTAAAGGCTTGAGCATAAACAAGCAGCCATCAAGCTCAGGAGCAACAAAACCCACAATAAAAGAAGCTCACTTGCCTGTGCAATCATGAGGTGCACAGGAAACAATCAGGTATCAGACATCAAAGAACAAAAATCAAAATCAATGGACCAATTGACTTCCGATATCACTGAAGACAAATGGATACAGAGGCAAACAGAGTAGAAAAAACTATGGTGCCCAGTTACCAAATAATTGAATGTCTGGAGTCTCAAAGACTTGAAGATAATCGAGTCGCCATTCAGCGCAGAAACAGCAAAGCCCACATGGAAGAAGCACACCTGCATGCATGATCAAGAGGGGCTGAAGGGAGCAGGTAATGAGCATCAAAGAACAAGAATCACATCATTACGAATGAGGGGGAGAGCAGGGTGGGGACCTAAGGCCCACTGGTGGGTAATTGGTCACCCCTTTACAGGGGTGCCACGGGGAGGAGACAGACCAGTCAAGGGGCAGCCAAGCAGTGATGACGCATACAAGTTTCCTCTAGTTCCTGAAGGCTTCCTCCCCCCAACCATCATGGTCCCAACTCTACCTTACAAATCCAGATAGACTGGAGAAGGTACACTGATGGAGAGGGGAGCTGAAGATATGAGGAGACCAGGATGGGTGAGCCCCTTCGGGCCAGTGGTTAGATTGGAGCTGCTGGAAGGGTGGAGAGAAGGAACCAATAAGCTCCTATTGAAGGGTGGGCATCAGGGGAGTGGGTTGGGGGAGAGGTCGGGCAGTGTAAGATATGACAGAATAACAATAATCTATAAAGTATTGAGGGTTGGTGGGAAGGAGAGAGGACGGGAAGAGGGGAAGGGATGGAAAAGCCGATACAGGGGCTCAAGGGAAAAGGCGGATGATTGGAGAACGATAATAGCAATGGACATGTGAAGGTGCCTGGCACAGTATGTTTATTTATGTATTGTGAAAAGCGATGTACGAGCCCCCAATAAAATGATTTAATAAAAAAAAAACATTAAAAAAAAAA
>PVJH01029010.1:0-26580 GCA_004026705.1 Nesogale talazaci | reverse complement strand
CATGTACATTTACCACCTGTCCATGGAGACTTGGATGTTGCTATGATGATAATCAGATTTCAGTGAGGTTTGCAGAGGAAGACAGATTAGGAAGCAAAGTCATTCAAGTGATCTCTGGGAACAGTCTGATCCCTGTGGGAACAGGTCTGACACACAGAGAAGTGAGGGCAATGGGCCCATTTTCAATCATGCACACAGACGCCAAAGATTCCTTGACGCAGATCTAACTTTATTATTGCTTTAGCAAGGTTTATATAGGTTTCATTGACCAATCAGATCATACTTCCGAGTTTCCAAACATTTCCTTATATGGTCATGGGTTTGCAGCATGGAAAATGATTGGCCCACACTGTGAGCTATGTAAATGAGGTATAGCTGGATAAACCATCCAGCCAACTCTCTTACAAACATTTCATCCAATCAGGATTTTACCTTCCAATTCTTGCAGGATTTTACCATCAAATCATTGCAGGATTTTAGCTGCTACTATGGGGGAGTTGGAAGCATTCTGATAGACTGTAATTCAGAGGTTTAAAGCTGAAGGATATCAGGTGAGCTGGCCTGGAGCTTTAGTGCCTCAAGACTGGAGATATTTCCTGGAGTCATGGAAACTCAGGATCCAGCTACCTAAGGGTGTGGATTAGTATCCAGTGGCTTCCAGACCGCTCCAAGAAGTGCAGCAGCATCCTGCACTTTCTATATCTTTCTCTCAGATGCACAGGTCCTGCCAAAAATGCCCCCACAGATTCCCCCGTGTACGTTGGAATGGCTCAGGATGCCCAAGCCTTACCTCCTGCTGTCCCCAGGGTTGTGATGAGTCAAAGTTGACTCATCGGCAGCAGGTCACAACAACCGTGCCTGGCGACATCGCTTCACCTCAGACTGAGGCACCTGTAAATATGTGCTAAAGGTACAACACAGAAAATGGGTCTGGAATTAATGTCTAAATGAAGACAAAACTCACACTTGGCTTTGTTTGAATCTAAAGCATCCCTGTCTGGGTGTAGTTTTTTGAACCATCCCCTGAGAATTCCAACCTCTCATGCTGGGTCAGAGGCTAGTGGTTCCCCATGGAGTGCCTAGTACAGGAGTCACTTGCACATTAGGGTCTATGACATGCAAATAAATAGTTTCGATTTTAAATCGCTTTAAAATACAATGCTGTTCCAAGTGCTGTCCAGTCTGTTTCTATTCATAGTGACCTTAAGTACAAGAGCGGCCCTGTCTAGAATAGATTCTATGAAGCGTTTTTTTAAAAACTCATAACACCTCTCAAAATGATAGTAAAAGGATATAGTTTCCTTGCTTCTCTAACATCTTTACATTTATACTTTAAATACTATTTCAAAGGGTATTTGGTTTTGTTCACACACTTATTTAACTTTGTATAGAGCAATAAACCTCTTCTTATAGATCTTCTTTAGTTTAGCTTTCATCATTGTTAAAGATAAATAGTCTGTCAGGTTTGTATAATTCCAAAACTTGCCCCTCCTTGTTTAAAGAAAGGCTTGGTTCATTAACAAAAGAAAATATTTCAAAGGAATTCAGCCACTCTTCTGATTCTTTTTTTAACATATTTTTGCCTCCATCATGATAAAGAGAAAACAAGTGTTACAATTTAGAAATCTGTAATAATTTGCTTCTCCCCGATAAAGGGTGTGCTGCCTCTATTTGTTTGTACTTTTGATTTGTTTTTGTCTCATTGATTTAGCTAGTTTTTTCTCAAAAATCAATTAACTCTAAAACTATGCGGTATAATCAGTCTATACATTGAAATTTTCATAAACACCACTTCCAGATATGCCTTATTTCTTCAGTTTCTCTAGCAACTAGCTCTTATCCAGAAACTAGCTTTGATGGATTAATGCAGACCCTGCCCCGTAGGAAACAAAAAAGTGTGACTTAACTCACATCCTCTATTAAAGGCTAAAGATACAACCCATCCTAAACCTGTAGCAAGGAATGCTTCCTAGAATGGTATTACTGCCACAAGCATAGTGTCTAGAATTATCTCACATGAAAAATTACGTATTAATTAACTACATCTCAAACATTTCATGTCTTCTTTACAAAACATCATCACAAATCAGGCACTTGACACATGACAGAAGACATGGAACTAGGGGTGCTGATGAGGAAGGAATAGTTGGTAATAACATTTTGTGGGGAGGAAAGCATTAAGGAACAAGAGAAATGTTGTATGCTTTGTCAGTGCTATACTGCACTCTGGCTGGCTCATGCCTTCCTTGTGATCGTTTTCTGAGGAGATAGCCAACTGTCTACAGATGGGCTTTAGGTCTGCACTCTGTTTCCCCCCCCCCCCCACCATGCGTTGGTACAATTATTTGTTTTGAGTGTTCTAATGCTTGATACAGGATTCTGTGGACACCTCATAATCACATGGGCTGGTGTGCTTCACCCATGTGGGCTTTGTTGTTTCTCAGTGAGATGACTGCTTGTTTATCCTTGACTCTAAGATCTTTTAAAAGCCGGGCACCATCAGCTTTCTTCACTACATTTGCCTAGTTCTTTAATGCTTCCTGCCCTCCACATTCATGACCCCAGTTTTACCTTTAAAGTCTGCTAGACCAGAACATGCACACTGATACACACAAGAGCTCTAGATACATGGAAATCAGTAGAAACAAACCTCTCAGGAACTGTAATAGGAGTAGGAGTACCACAAGGGTAAAGGGTAAGTGGAGAGAGAAAGTGGGAATCTATTGCAAGGATCAGAATATAGCCCTTCCTGCATCCCCACCCCTGGGTGACAAACAATGGAAACAAGGGTGAAGGGAGACAACAGATGGTGTATGATATGAAAACAATAGTCTATAATTTATCAAAGCTTCCTGAGGGAGCAAGGGTGTGGAGCGAGAGGAAATTATAAGCTGATATCAAGGGTTCAAGTAGCAAGAAAATGTTTTGAAAAGAATGGTGGGAAAAGGTGCAAATGTGCTTGACACAATGGATGTATGGATTGTTATAAAAGCTATAAAATCCCTTAATAAAATTATTTATTAAAATTTAAAAATAGAAGTGAATATTAGTTTGCACTTAAAGAATTCCAACAAAAATTTATCAATTTTACTTGCATATTATATTTTCTAACTGTATAAAACTAAATTTATGCTTAACAATTTCAGTACTACTATTAATCAATTATACTGGAATCCTACACTACTACCAACATTTTCCCTCTACTCTGTGTTCCTTAGATTTATTAGGAAAAAAGAAAAGAATCCAGTGGGACCCTTCCTTGTTCCACTTATTTGAAATTAAAGACACCCAGGGACATTACTAAGCCAGTCCTTCATGCTTACCTCTACCCAATTTGTATATCTTATATCTCAATTGCCTATTCTTGTCAACCAAGTGCTCTGAGGAGACAAGCATGTTCTTGGATGTGAAGAATCTTCATTCTAATTAGAATTTTGGAGATGTACATCCATAAGCAAAGTAAATTGTCATACATGCATCAAGACTACAACAATGGTAATCAGCACATTGGGTCAAATATATTTTCCTTCATCTGATAGAGTTCTGGTTAACTCAATCCTAGTCATTCCAAGGAAGGGCAAGATACCAAAAGCAAGTGTGGGAGTTGACATATAGCTTGCTCGTCTATGGCCCATCTAATGAGGGGGTTAGACTCAAACGCCTTCCATGAACTCTCAGCAATCTTCATCAGTCCTAGTGCTCCATGTGGTTGGAGGTCTGATCTTGAGCTTGCTTCTTCTGCTCACACAAACTCCACTTGATTGCTCTATGACAGGGATCACATACAACTTCATCCTTTAACCTTATGCTTTATTTATCTGAAGTTCTACTCTCCTATCAGTATCACATTTTATTAAGCTGAGACTTTTAGAGAAACATATATTTGTGTGTGTGTGTGTGTGTGTGCGCGTGCGCGCCATGGGCCAGATGCCTGCTAGAGACCCTCCAGCCTCACTCACTTGCCAGCCAACAAGTCAGGAAAGTGGAGTAGAAAGTGGGGTGTTGTGAAGGTGAGCATCTCTGACTGCCAGATTATTAGAACAAGGTATTCTTGTATTGGGGGAGCACTTGAGTAGAGGTTCACTGTCCATGTGTTTCCTTAACAGGAACCTCCTAAATATATGTACATAGTTCTGTTTTCTCTTCATTGTATATCAAAACATTTACATATATATATGCCTGTGTTTAGATCTCTATAAATGCTCTTTGCGTTCCAGTTCGTACAAAGTGGGTGTATAAGAAAATACGGTGAAGAAAGCTGGTGGTGCCCAGCTATCAAAAGACATAGCACCTGAGATCTTATAGACTTGAAGATGAACAAGCAGCCATCTGGCCAAGAAGCAATAAAACACATATGGAAAAAGGACAGCACCCTGGGTGATCATCAGGTGTTGAGGCTTTCAGTCATCAGACTTCAAAGAACAAAAAATCATTCATTGTGAATGGGGCATGGGGAAGTGGCAATTGGAAAGTCCCTGACAAAAGTCTTGGGGAGGAGGTGGGGCAGAAAGGGTGCAGTGAAGCAATGATGAAACATAAAATGTTCCTCTAGTTCTTGAATATTTCTTCCCTCCTCCCCAAACCCCTGCCAACCACCAACTATCATGATGCCAGTTCTACCTTAAAAATCTGGCAGGACCAGAGGATGTTCACTGGTACAGATAGGAACTAGAAACAGGGAATCCAGGCCAGAAGAACACCGTAGGATGGATAGTGAAAGGGGTGATAATGGGAGGGGGAGAGGGTGGCGTAGAAAGAGGGAGCAGAACAGATCTCCCCTCACTGGGGCGGGGAAGTAGGGAGGAAGGGGCAAAATGAGGAGTCCTAGCAAAGGATCAAGTGGAAAGCAAATGTTTTGAAAACAAGTTGGGCAACAGATGTCCAAAAGCATTTGACATTATGGATGCATGTGTGGATTGTGATGACTTGTATTAGCTCCCAATAAAATGATTTTTCAAAAAAGAAAGAAAGAAAGCAGGGTGATCATCATTGGTCGATGAGTGGAAAATCTGCATGAACCTGACAGGGTGCTGCAGCACATAGGACTCGCAGTCAGTTGACGCTACCAACTGCATAACCAGAGGGAAAAAACCAAACAATTCAGGAGGCAGGAGTGCACAGAGGGGGGAAGAGACAGCAAAGGGCTATACTGTATCTCTTCTAAAAAGAACACCTCCTCACTGGTATCGTGATGCAACCCCTTCTGTGCGAGGTAGGATTCTGCACACACCTTCACAGTGGGGCATCACGTTGCCAGAAAAGCTGACCATCACATTTCCTTTAGCGGGAACTAGACAGCTAACTAGGGAAATTAATGAGAACATACTTTTAAAATAGGAAGGATGAAAAAATGCCCAATGATTATTCAATGACAAAACACACTAAAATACATACTCTATGGAGATCACGGGTGACTTTAGGGGAGTGCAAAACTTTTTAGGCTTTCCTTTTGTCAGAAATATGTTATGAAGTTTATCTAAAAAGATGTGATGAAAAAGCAGAAACTATCATATGCATAGATCTTCATTATGTTTTTTTTCTCTTCAATGCACAAATGAAACCAGAATAAGACACAGCAGGAAATAATGAGTGACTTATAAAGATGATCACAGTGAGTACAGTTTCTCAAAGCTAAGATTGAAGCTATTATGCTTGAGGTTCAATCTCCACCCATAGTATAGACTGTCCCCTTTGTACTGTTTGTTTCAAATAATACTGTTTCATATGTAGGTGAGGCTTAATCCTTTCATTATTGTGAAATTATATGTGTGTATGTATATGTGTGTATGTGTGTGTATATATATATATATATTTTTGACTTGACCCTATAGAATAAGTACCCGTTCTGGCAATTGATTTCCAAGAAGCACTAAGGAATAGCTATTTACATTCATATTATTTAAAAATGTTATCTGACGGTGGCCATTTTCTAACTTCAAGGGAAAAATCATAGGACCCCAAAAGTAGAAGAGGGATTTTTGTTGTCCTTATGTGCCTTCAAGGCAATTTTCAATTTATGGAGACACTGTGTAACAGAATAATGAGAGTTTTTTTAGCTCTTGTGCATGGATTTGAACTACAGCTGAATGGTTTTGATTAGCAGCTGAGTGGTTTGGTTATTGCATCACCAAGGCTCTTTGGAAAAGAATGAATTGTTATTTAATCCAGTACTTTTCGTGGCATCTGGGAAAACGAGATGCCAGAAAGTTTCAGTGACTTCCTTGAGGTCTGATGTTGTTATACGATAGTAACTTGTCAACTGCTTCAGGGCAACCCCGCACACAGTGAAACGAAACCTTTCCTGGATCTCACCATCTCTATGACTTGCTGCAGATGAGATTGCAGTGATCCACAGAACTCTGTTGGCTGATTTTCAAAAGTAGAATGCCATTCCTTTCTTCTCCCTCCTCCGTCTTATTTCTAAAGTATCACTGGAATCCAATAAGCTTACTAGCCTCTACAGCCACAGGGAGGGTGAGGGGCATGTCTCCGGCAAAGCACGCACCATAAATAATTATGAATTCACCATGAGCAAGAGAGTTGTGGTTTTTTTGTGGACATTATTTCCCCCTGGTGGGAGTAGGAGGCCCAGCCTTGCTCCTGGGGGAGCAGGTGCTAGATTCGAACTGCCAACCCTGTGGGCTGCAGTCTCGCACACAACCACTACACCACAGGGGTTTAGCCCGAGACTTGTGATTTTTACAATGAAATCTAGGAAAAATATCTGCCTGACTAAATAATACTCTATTAAAATAGTATTATTTGTTTCTATTTTTTCTGCTTTGTATATAACTCTTGAGAAACCAAACATAAGGAAATATGAGTGTCCTTTATTCTCAGTCCTTGAAAAAAATTTCAATATTTCCAACATTTTGGAATCCTCATAGAACACTTAGATCTTTTCTTGTTGGAAAAGAGGCTGGCAGAGTTTAGAGTAGATATTTTGTCTGAAAATATCATGAACATTTCCTCTTTCAAGAGTGAACAGTTACACAGTTATACAGAAAAGCTCAAATTCTAATTCAGAGAACAAGGTTCTTGGTTTTTGTTTATTGTCACATGCTATGAAGACAGTTCCAGCAGAGAGCACCTCGTGTCCAACAGAATGAAGCCCTGATTATTCACTGGGATTTTGGTTTTTGTCCTGCTAAGAGAAGTACACACACACACACACACACACACACACACCCCTATGTTATAGCCAACTGTTCCCTAGAAAAAGAGATGAGGGTGTGGAACAGACTTAACAAAGGTCTGGTTAATTTCAAAATGCTGCTGGTCAGTCACCCCAAACTAAGGCTCAGTGGTCACCTTTTCTGCATTTACGGAGCATCTATGAGCCATTGATGTGCTCGTCTTCACATGAGTGATGAGAGAAGTTTGTCAGTTGCAAGGTGCTCCATGAATTTAGATTAGCTGCTCAACTTTAAAGCATCCTTGGAGAAAGCTGCTTTCACAATCATCCTTAGGCAATCCAAATGGCTTCCATTGGCTTAGATCCAGTCATTTCACCTCAAATAATCTTTGCACTCCTTACAATACCTTTATATCAGACAGACTGCAAATTACTTCAAGAGACACAAATGAGACACCTTTTGAAAAAGTACAATCTAATTGAAACTGTCTTGAATGTCTTTATTCTAGGCAGCCTTTATTACAATATCTATTTTTACATGCACTTAATTTCCCCCCACCTTCAAGCTGATTATGGTTTTGAAGCATGAAGAAAAATTGTACCTGTTGTTTTTCCATGTCTTAGATAATGAAAATGGTCAATTTAGTTGAAAGATTCTATAATACGAAAATGAAATTGAATAAAAATTTGAGAACACACTTTTTTTCCCTGCCTCAATACTGAGAATGAAGGACTGGTTTGTTCTACACAGGGCTTCACAGAACATTAAAACATATATACAATCACCCTGCCTGTGACAAGAGAGCTTCATGTAGCCTATATTTTTAAGAATTTTAATTTAGGTTTCTCCTTACTGCATATTTTTAAGACAAGGTATTAAGACAAGTCATCAGTACTTATTGGCCAGTCTACCACGTTAATTCGCATCTTGGAGGACTACAGCAGACTTCAGAATCACATTCCATTAGGACTCTGCACCTATCTTATCCTCTTTATTTTTAATACCTTCAACTTGACATCATCGATTCGCAGACTTGTTTCACTCTCCCTCATACGCAACAGCCTTTCCTTTGAGTTTGCATCTCCCTAGAGCCTATCTGCTTTAAAGATTTAATCCTCGTTTTACTTATTTCTTATATCTACTGTGCTACACAAGTAGCACATACAGTATCTCTGTGAAGATTTCAAGCCATCCAGAGTCATGCAACATAAAATATAGACTCCATTTTCTCACCAACCACGCTCTCCATTTTCTGATCAAAAACCCTGTCAATAAGCTAAGTCAATGCCAATTGTCATTTCTCTATTCAAATGTGTAAAATACATATCACTTTAATATAAAACCACAGCACACACCTTGTTGTCTAATGTTGTTTTTAAATTTGTATTGTGTGTCACCATAATTTTTGAAAAAAATTATTATCACATGAGTCTACTTCTTTTATATTAATTATGTGTATTTCTTGATAATGGTTATCTGATGTCTTCTTTGAAAATCACCTTTTGAGATACATTGCACTGCTTTACAAATTATGAATGGCTTAAACAATTTACCAAAAAGGACCTAAGTATGTGTCTGTCTATATGTGTGTGTGTATATGTGTGTGTATATGTGTGTGTGTGTGTATATATATATATATGATTATGCAGGGTGATGTAAATATTTCTTTATGACAAAATAATGGGCAAATAATTCTCGATCCAAACTGCACAAATGTATGTATGTATAGCTTCTAGTGCAATGCTCTCGAAGTGTCTTGCACACCACTATAATATGAGTGTCAATTTTGGGTATTCTAGGTAACACTGACTACTAATGCTGATGTGAGTTAGGGATTAATAGGGATGACAGAGACTACATTAGTTATTTTTAATGATATTGGAATATAAGGTAGTCTCTAAAAGTTATTGGAGAACAGTTCAAACAAAGTAAGGAAGAATGACATTTAGTCACTGTAAAAAGAAGCTACTGCTCCTTTTAAATCATGGTGAACAAAGGGGATGAGATTAGGAGTATAATCACATGGAAATTTAGATCACATGATCGGAAAGTCAAGACATGGAACGAAAAAGTTCAAGCTGACTGGAGGTATTATTGAAAAACAAGTTTCCCAGAATTGAAGTACCAATTGATATATTTCCACAAGGTTGCACATTACTGGAAACACCAGGAAATTTGTAAGACAGCTGCTTGATTAAGCAATTAAAAGAGAACCACATTTAGTCTCTGTCACCCAAGAAAAGTTATCTAAAAGGATGCTGAAAATAGCTGAACCCTGGTGGCACAGTGATTGTGTGTGGGACTGCGGCCCACAAAGTTGATGGTTCAAATCCAGCAGCAGCTCGCCAGGAGCAAGACTGGGATTTGTATTCCCACCAGGGACAGTGATGTGGGGGGAAAAAAGAATACTGATGTTATCAAACAATACAATAAATTTAAGATTCAAGTATGATTTTGCTGAAGAAAATTAAAAGTAGTTGTAGCAGCGCATTAATTGTAGTTGCCACAAATTCAAGACAGACAATAAAGAGAATATGAATCAGACAACAGTATTGCTGATGTCAAATGGATCACAAAGCAGAAAATGTCAGAAAGATAGTTTCTTATGTGTTAGTGACTATGTGAGAACATGAGTTTGTAGATCACTAAATAAAGCTATGAATAGCTTTGTAAAGAATGGAGATTTCAGAACACTACATTGCATTCATGTAGAACTTCTACATAGACCAGTTATAGCCACTGAAACAGAGGAAGGGAATACTACATGGTTTAATATCAGGAACTTTGTATATCAAGGTATAGTCTCTACATTCTTATTCAATCTGTATGCTGAGTAAATAATCTGAGAAAGTGAATGATATGAAATGGAATTCTACATTAAACTTGGAGGGAGGTTTATTAGCAACTTATGATATGCAGATGACACAGAAAAATTCTGAAAACTGATGAAAATCAAAGACTTAGGCCTTCAATATTGATTATAACTCATTGTAAAAACATGACTATCTTCAAAATTAGACCAGTGGACAAAATCTTAAATAAATGGAGAAAAGAAGGATATTGTCAAGTCTTTCATTGTACTCAGATCTACAATCAAAGCTTTTCGAAACAGCAGTCAAGAAATCAAAAGACATATTGTACTGGACACATTTGCACCCTATTCAGAGCAAATGCCTCCTCCTCCTCTTTCTTCTTGTTATGTACCTTAAAATCAATAGTAACTCATATTGATCCTATGTACAACAGACTAAAACATTGCTTGGTCCGAGTCACCCTCTCAATTGTTAAGCGTGAGCCCATGATTATTGTCACTCTGTCAATCTATATCTGCAAAAAATATGTTTCTTTTTCTCTAAGCATGATATCTTTTTTCTAGGAACTGGTCCCTCCCAATGACAAGCATGGCCAAATCATGATGGGAACCCTCCTCATCTCATTTCTAAGGATCATGCTCGTTGTACTTCTTTCAGGTAAGCTTCATTTGTTTCATGCTACTTTCCATCTTCATTGAAAACACCATAATGCAAATGCATCAGCTTTTCTTTGCTTTTTCCTTGCTTACTGTCCAAATTTCACATGCTTGAGAAAGTGAAAAGTGTCATAGCAAGGGTCATGTGCACGTTAGCCCTCAAAGTGATTATATCTTTGCTCTTTAACACTTTTAAAAGGTCGTGTGCAACACACTTGTCCAATGCAAGATGTTGCTTAATTTCTTGATTGCTGCTTCCATGAGAATTGACTATGGTACAAATGCAATGAAATCCTTGACAATTTGAATGTGTTCCCCATTTCTCATGATACTACTGTCTATTGGTCCAGTTGTGAGGAATTTGCATGTGTGCACTTTTTTCAAGCCAGTGGATTGTAATTCTGATATCACAGAAATCAGATTCTCTATCTGCTGTCAGAACAAATTGAACAAATATACAAAGACCAATTTTTGGAAGGAAAAAGACAGGTCTACTTGCTTAATAGATTGAGCAAAAGAATCACAAATTCTATTTCCCCCAAATCACCTCCCTGAATCAAGAAAAGAATTGAATTTTTATAAAGTAGACTGAAAGATAATCTTGGGAAGAAATGTGAGAAAAAATTGTGTATCCTTGTTCAGAGTACCAGCAAGTAAAACTTATGTTGCCCTGGCAACAGCAAAGCTAAGACTTTTATCTTTGCCTATTCCTGGGATGCAAAGAATAGACCACAGTATGTCCGTTTTGTTATCTTGGGTCTTGGTTAGCTTAACTTTGCATGATGTTGGGACTGATTCAAGGTTGAGTGTAGTTGTTTAATGAAATTAGTTGGAAATATAGTTATCATATAAAGAAGTAAGGCTCTGAAATATTTTCTGTTGAAGCAATAACAAGTGGTGGGGGTATGGTAAGGTTTAACCTAGGCTTAAATTGGGACAGTTTCTACCAAGGCACCCTCAGAATGGGGAGATATTGGGTGTCTAGGGCCTGCTCTATCCGCATCCCTCTTGGGAGATTTCATACTCTTAACTTCTCATAAGAGAGCATGTTCAGAGGTTTCTTTTGCTGGAGGTCCTCGACATGGGCACAGGGAAGCGTTCCATACATAGTTAGTAGACTAGAAATCCTGGTTGATAGTCACAAACCATTCATTTTCTTTAACTCCTAATGCTACATTGACCTATACTGAAATGATTGCTTACATTCCTAACATTTGACAGAAAATGGTAATGGCGAGCAATCAATCATGAGGCAAAAGATGTAGATGAGTTCAATGTGTGGAGTTCCAGAATCTCACTAAGGCCTGATTAAACTTTAATTCATGCCGAATACTATAATCTTTGATCTTCATCAGTACAAGCTTCAATTCTTCTTTGCTTTCAACAAAAAGGGTTAAGTCATCTAATGTTGCATTCTTCTTCATGTGGTCCATCTTCTTGGATAACGTGTGGCCCAAATAAATCTAATTATTATGGTGAAAGATTATAACACAAATATACAACTTTCCTGTTTTTGAACCATGTTCTACTAGAACAGCTACTTCATACTCTATGTGCAGGTTACACATAAGCAAAATTATTTATCCTGAAATTTCCATTCTTCTCACTGTTACCCATGATTTTTATGACCCACATAGTTGAGAACTTTGGCATAAGCAAACAGACACAGCTTCCTAGATTCTCCCTCAAGTCACATAGCAAATGTCTATATCCTATAAGTTCTACCTAAAAACACATTATATATGACCCCTGTTGGAGTAAATGATAAACCTGATTACAAGCAGTAGGCAGGAGACAAACCCAAGCAGATGTGATTAGTCAGAATTTGCTTATAGATAACTGTGTTTGAAAGAAACAGATGAAGCTATTCTAAGCAAACACAAAAAATATAGATTAAAATTCTCTTTTCTGCCCATTCCCTCCAGAAATTACAAGAAACTAATGAACTAATATCACTTGATATATATATATATATATATATATATATATATAATGTAACAAGGTGCTTGAAGAAAATATCCAAAAGGAGAAGAGATAGAATGCAAAAGACCAAATTGAAATTATATTCAAAAAACTAGAATGAAGGCTAACCTTAAAGAAAAATAATCAATAAACACAATGGTTAATTCTTAAGGACAGAAAATTGAAAGGACATCTTTAAAAGTAAGGTGGCATTTTAGAATAAAAATAAGTTTGGAGACCCTAATAAGAAGTAAACTATCTAAAGACTATCAATATGTCAAATGTAATGGTAAGTATTCTTGAAAAGGAAAGCCCCAAAATGAAATTTAAAAAGCACTAAAACTTGTAATTGATGAAATTATTCTTGCAAAAACCAATCTAATGGTTCATATTTATAGGTACATTATAACATGTAACGGAGTGATCCTACACTCAGGATACCAGCAAATAAATCACAAAATTAATTGAATTGAAAGAAAAAGAAAAGCAAAACTTTGGACATTAAAAACAAAAAGGATTGCTTATTATAGAAGAAAGAGATTTATCTTGTGTTTGTGCTTTATATCAGATGCCAATGAAGTAATATATTGAAGAAACTCAAGGAAAGAAAATGCAGGCATAGATTATTTTTTACATAATCAAAATGATCTTCTAAACATCGGAGAAAGTCCATTGTTGTTCTAGCTATCAGATGCCATTAAATTGACTCTGACCCATAGTGAAGTTTTATACAACAGAACACATAGAATATCCCTTATCTATCTCTGGCCCTATCTCTGGCCATCCTCACAAATGTTCCTAGCCCATTGTTGCAACCATGGTGTTATCAACCCATCTTTTCAAGGTCTTTCCTCTTTTTCTCTGCCCCTCCACTTTACCAAGCATGACATCCTTCTCCCAGGACTGGTTTCTCCTGATAACATGCCTCAAATATGTAAGAAGTCTTGTTATCTTTGCCTCTAAGGATCAATCTGGCCTTACTTCTCCCAATCCAGGTCAGTTTGTCCTTTAAGCAGTCCCTGATACTTTCAGTGTTTTTTTTTTTTTTCCAACATAACCATTCAAATGCATCTATTCTCCTATGGCTTTTCTTACTTAACGTTCAACTTTCACATGCATAAGAAAGATTCCTACCAGTCTAGTGTGTAAACACTCTAGAGATTCTGTTCTTGGGTCGATTTCATGGAGTCTTCAAGAAAGCAAGTTCTAAAAATGGACATGGCTACACAATCATAAATCAAAGGACTTGTGAGTTTCAAAATGTCAAAATTGTTCAAAACCAAAAGCAAACAGAATTTTAAAATGTCTAGCAATTACTTTGTTTTCAGATAAACAACAATTAGACTGACAACTTAATTACCATCAGCACTGATGAGTGCCAGCACATCATAAAATGATATCTTTTGTGTGCTATGAGCCACCATATCCACCATGCATCTTATCCCCTGGAAAATTAACTTTGAGAATGACACCAAAATAAATATACTTCTTTTTATGCATGTAAAACTCAAGAGACATTATCACCAAATAAAGTTGATGGATTTCTTAGGTGATTAATCTGAGACATCGAGATGAACGAAGACTATAAACAATGGCTAATATGTGGGAAAATCTAATCAAACATGAATTGCTTTATGGAACAAAGGAAAGACTCACTGGATAATATTAGAATTTTATTGTTAGATGCTGTTTGAGTCAAGTCTAAGTCATAGCAACTTATGAATGAAATATTACCCAGTCTTGTACCATTCACATGATATTTCCTGTCTGAGCCCATGGTTGTAGCTATTGTGTCAAGAGTTCATAAGGATCTTCTTCGTTTTCACTCTCTACCAAGCACAATGTTCTTCTCCAGGGACTGGCTCTTCCCTCATATCCAACGTGAATCTGATTCTTTTCTATTAAAGGAATATTCTATGTGTAACTCTTCTAAGAAAAGTTTGTCGTTTTTCTAGTCAAGCATAGTTTATCAAATAGTCTTCATTAATACCTTAATTTGAGTGTATCCATTCTTATTTCTTACATTTGTTGCCCAGAATGGACATGTGTATGAGGGGATTGGAAAGTATCAGATCTTAGGTCAGGCACATTTTAATATTAAAATGCTAGATAAAAAAGCCCAACCATGTCAGGATTATGTGAAAATATGAAGACATTAGCCACAAATTGCAAATGGAATGAGTCACTTCAGATATTGTGTCTTTATATGTTGCAATATTTTATAACAATTTTAATATATTCTTTAAATTAATTAAAATTAAATCTTGACAAAATGGCAATGATTTTCAATGACTGTTTCAGACCTGTAGTGGTATTCTTTATAATATTACTTTAGGAGACATTTATTTCTCAATCTGTAATCTAATCTCTTAGCTTTTATATATTTGCAGGGTATGGTATTCAAAAATCATGATGTACTTCCAAGACACATGTACAGAAAGAAGCGATTTTATTTTCTTTTCCCTCTCCAAAAGTTACAAGTGGAATAACACTAAAGTCAAAATGATATAGAGTTTTAACTACTTTCCTTATCTGCTCTGTGATTTCTCTAGCTAATTTCTACCCCTTTCTTTTCTATATATGAATTACAATCATTACTGTTACATCATGGAAAAGATACAATTACTCTCATAGTTGCATACAAGCATCTTCATGGTGCCTAAAGAGAGCAAACACAGAAGTTTGTCTTCAGAGGGCTTTAATGGAGTGATATGTGAAGTCTGTACATGACGTGAGAAGAGAGGAGCAGAAATACTGGTAGACAGAGCTTGGAAGCTTTAAATGTAAATGAACGTTAATCATGAAAAACACTGATTAAAGTGTAATGATGTAAAAGTTAATCTAGCTACTGTGCAATTAACTCAAAATTACAGCCATATATTGTATGTGTAATCACATTCTAAGAAACATATTACATCTTAAAAAAATGGAACCACTTTAATAGGATGCTTATGGGAGTCAGCTGACAGAAAGCTACACCAATTTGATAATTAACTTTTTAAGGCTAGTTCACATTTTGTGCTCCTAATTAATGCCTACTTAATTTTTGATCCATTCTATATCAGGTTAAGTGCCAATTAAATGCTGTGCAAGCTCTAGGAGAGGAAAAATCTCTAAACCTCAAAAACTGCTTTTGTTGATATTAGATGGCTCAGTGGAATTCAGATAAGAATGCCCATTTCTCCCTAGTGCCCTAATTCATGCATACAGAAAATAGCATGGAAAGTGACCATATCTGGCCTCCTTTGACAATCTTATTTCCATGAGACAGGGATCAGACATGCCTCCATGCTCTCTCCTTCTTTCCTTACTTGGGCATCAACCATACCTCCCACGCAACTCTGCTTTTTTGCTGAGTTCAATATTTCATTGTGACTCACAAGCTCATAAATGATATCCATGAGCAAGGGAAGTTATTGGGAGAGTTAACATGTTACCACAAACCAGGATCAGAAAGGGATAAGAATCCAGTCATTGGACAAGAGTCACACCTCTCCTTAATCAGCAGTCCAGTCTCTCCCCGGTCCTCTTCCTCTCAGTCCCAGCATGGCCTCCTTCTCCAAGGACCAGGAAACCTCCCAGTTGTTTGGCTGCATAGTATCATCATCTTGCCACTGATCATCTCTTCTGTCTCAAGGTTTCCATTCCTTGCCTTCTTCTTGACTTTGCTCTTTTACTCTGCTGCATGCTTTTTGTTCTGTGTCATAGCCTCTGAGGCCTATGATCGTGGCTGCTGTGGTATTTTTTCCATGCCCAAGATGATTCTTAAACATAGAGGAAGGACTTTGAGACAAGTGTGGTTTTACTGTTTTATGCAACTACATATGCAAGTAAATAAAAGATAAGACTTGTTCTGTATCTTCTATCAAGGTCAAAACTTCATCCCACCATAATCTTATCCATCAGTTTATCAGAAAACTCTCAATAAAATGGGATGAAAACCACAGATATAGAGTCCAGAATTATAATCAAAGTAAATCAAGTAGGCAATCATGGCTAGAAGGGCCATATGAATTGATAATATCTTAGTATACCTTGAATAAATAAAATGTTGATGGCTGTGGGTTCATTATGATAGTATTTTTAATTATATAAATTAAATCCACTGATTATGATTCAATTCGGACAGGAAGTGTCATTGTAAAAGGGAATAGATTGCCCGTTATGTTGACAAGACTCTAAATTCTTAAGGAAATGCACTGTCAATCTTTTACCTCCAGGGTAGAAATGAGCCCAAACTACAAATCTTTCAATATCGTCTGAATGTTTTAAACACTGAATCTCTAGAGATTTGGTAAATTCTTTCAAACTCACTGCCATCTGGTAAATTCTGGCTCATTACCACCTTCTAGAGTAAGGGGAGCTAACCCCTCTATGGATTTTTGAGTTTATCAATCTTTCCAGGAACTGCAGATCTCATCTTCTTTCACAGAGCAGTTATGAAATCTCTTAAAGGTAACTTGAACAAATCCCCCAGCATTCTTTGTAAGCTCCCATAACCACAAAAAATTTATTGTCATCAAGTTGGTTTTGATTCATGATGGAAACATATTCTCAAGTCTTTCATCCATGGTATTGTTAGATGTGCTCAAGTAAGTCAACCTGTAGATTGGTTGCCGGGTACAAATCTTTTGTGTAATGAAGGGCTTCTCATATATATTTGATTTTTATTTTAATAGCACATGTAATTAGTGAAGTCCATGGTGGAAATTTTACTGAATGACAGCATGAAGGTCAAGATTGAAGAATGAGCATCAGAGCTGATATCAGAAGACATGAAAGGAAATATTGGGTAAGTATCTGTCTTACCCTGAGCTTAGTTCTTAATAAAATTGGTAAGACAATATTTACCCTAATAAGTTTGGAAGAATCAAAGAACAAAAATCATATCTATATGTGTCCACCCTTCTGATATGATCGCTGAAGACAAATGGGTACAGAGGCAAACAGAGTGGAGGAAACGGATGGTGCCCAGCTGGCAAATGATTAAGTGTCTAGGATCTTAAAGGCTAGAAGATAAATGAGTGGCCTTTTATCTTTGCTCCGGAGCAGTAAGCCCACATATAAGAAGCACACCACCCTGTGTGATCAAGAGGGGCCAAAGAGAGCAGGCATCAAGCATCAAGGAACAAAAATCATATCTCTACAAATGAGGGGGAGAGCAGGGTGGAGACTCAAGGCCCACTTGTGGGCACTTGGTCACCCCCAGGGGAGTTGCAGGGAGGAGACAGGCCAGTCGAGGTGCAGTGAGGAATCAATGAAGCATACAACTGTCCTCTAGTTCCTGAAGGCTTCCTCCCCCTATCATGGTCAAAACTTTACCTTGCAAATCCAGCTGGACTGGAGAAGGTACACTTGAAGAGATGGGAGCTGGATAAATGAGGATCCCAGGATAGATGAGCCCCTCAGGGCCAGCGGTGAAATTGGAGTTACCGGATGGGTGGAGAGAAGGTGGGATAGAGAGACAGAGTCAACTACAAGGTTCTCTACATATAACCCCCTATCTGGTAGACAGACATAGGAGAAGTGGGCACGGGGGGGGGGGGCATGTTGAACAGTATAAGATATGACCGAACAATAATAATTTATAAAGTATTGAGAGTTGGTGGGGAAGGGGGGAGCAGGGACAGAGGGGAAAAGATGGGAAGCTGATATCAAGGTCTCAAGTGGAAAAGCAGATATTTGGAGAGTGATATTGGGAGCAGGCAAATGAAGGTTCTTGGCACAGTATATGTATTTATGTATAGTGAAAAACAATGCACAAGCTCCCAATAAAATGACTGTAATAAAACAATTATAAAAAAGTTTGGAAGAATTTAGTAAGCATGAAACACACCCCATACAACAGAAATATCAACTAGCAATTATTATCCTAATGCTAAGATAGCTTATCCAAAGGACAAAATATTTTGAAGAGTGTCTTAAATTCATTGAATGTACAAATTTTCATTTAATTATGAAAAAACACTATGAATTATATGGTATATATCAAACGTTCTTCTAATGTGTCAACTCCAATCCAGAGTGATCTATAAGATAGGGTCCCTGTGAGTTTCCAAGACTATAAATTTTGAAAAAGGAATATGAAGATTTGTCTTTCTCCTGCAGAGCAGCTAGTGGTCTCAAACTACGTACCTTATAATTAGTAGGCCAGCATGTAACTATTGTAGCATCGGGGTTCCTATATTTCATAAGTAAGCACATTTTATATAATCTATCTTTCCCTCTGTCATAATTTTACTTGATTTGTAGTGGCAAATAGCTTTGATGTTAATGAGTTTGTACACTTTTCACTTTGTTATAAGTCAGTTGGGTCTGATGTCTATGTAGTTCTATTTAAGACCCTTTCCCATTTTTTATTTACTTGATTTCTTAAAAAGTTATTGTAAATTGGGTTTAATAATATTTCATATCATTCCATAGTTAAATCACATTGAGCAACATTGTACAATTGCTACCACAATCAGTTTTCAAAGCAAACTTTCATTATCGATTTGTTTACTCTAGGTGTTGCAGATAACATCCCCCATCTCTTTTCTGATCTCTTATTGATGTCTTTTGATGAAAGACATTATTTTGGTGGTGCTGTTGAGAATATATATAGGGACACATTCCCTGATTAAACCATTTTTGTGTGGAACATTCAGTGAAGCTGATGACATACTCCAAGTTATACAATTATCATCACCGTCATTTTATTATTCTTCTCCTATTTACATAAACTCCTAAAAGTTTTTATCTAGTACTTTGAGTTTACAGTTTGGCCTCTTAAATATTTTAAAAGAGCATAAATGCCAAGGCAGGGTTTTTTTTAACTACCTAAGTTGAGTATTTCTTGGTTTTAAGAAGACAAGTTATTTTTATTTAAGTTTTAAAGATTTATCCCAAGAAAAGATTTCAAGGATTTAAACTTGATAGGTATTTCACATTCTTTTTTTTTTTCATTTCCCTCATTTTTATCAGAACTTTTCTGTAGAATCTTAGATCTAGATATTCAGTAATATCACCCAGACTTTCTAGTCTTAGAGTAAACGAATGCTGATCGTTCATGGAAGCAAGCAGCTACTTATTCCATATCATCCTCCTATCTCTGACTCTCTAACTTTCACTGCTGATCCAGGTCAAGGGTTTGCAATCTGCTTAGACCCAACTCCGTTGCCAAAATAATTTAAAAATTATTTGAAAACCATAATTTATTTTTAAAAACAAATGCAATCACCGTTATCTGAATATTAGCCTTTAGACTTTTCACATATGAAACAATGGTAGCTTTATTTTCATTCTCAATTTCACTTCAGAGCCACATGTATGTGCTGAAAGTCTGGTGAGTAGAGCTCTTGCCTTGGATGGCCAGATGCAAACATTTCAGAGCTCAGGGACTACATGATGAACTGGTAGGTAGAACAGAAGCCTAGATAGCGTTTGGGTTATTCATTGGACTACCACCAGCTGGAGAATGACAAGCCTTTCTATGGGCTGAGAAACCCACAGGGGTAGATCTACCCCATCCTATGAGATCACTGGGTGTCAGAATTGACCAGATAGTACTGAATTAGGCTTTATTTTGAAGAACAGAAGCACAAGTTATGCTATTTAGGCAAATTCATAGGAGATATCCTTTGAAATCATGACTCTGCACGTCTAAGTCAACCATAATCTACCCAAGAGCATTGAAAGTTATTTCTCTTTGCTTCTTCCTAGAAGTCCTGTGCTATTATTCACACCCAGATTGATTTTTACAAATTGAATTATGTCTGCACAAAATGTGCAGTGCAAATCCTGCGCCCTATAGTTGCATAAAATCTCATCTGAGAATAGATAGTTATTTCAATAAAAATGTATCAGCACTGTGTGTTAAGCCAATTACTTTCGAGCAACAGCTTAAGCACAGAAACAAGAAGTATAAATGTGAGAAACAGAGATACTGGGTGGATATCTCTAATAAAAAAAAAACAAACAAGAAGTGAAGGCAAGGGTTTTCCCTTACAGCATGTGGAGTCTTTCCCCAGAGCCTTTGGCCCAAACATGGATTTGTATTTTCCCAAACTGTGAAAAAATAAATGTGTGTTAGGTCTACCCCCTTGAGACACTTCTGGTATGGTGGCAGTAGAAAACCGACGCATCTACTTTCTTGGAATTGATTTTTAATGGAACTCCAAGTCAAAGTTCATTTAAAATTTGGATGTACAATAGGTTAAGCATCATAAAATCCCCAATATTCTTCTATGCTAAGACTTTCATAAATGTGGGACCTATTTATATGCTTTGTTATTTCTGGGACACTCATTCTCTTTGATGTGTTTAATGGTCTAACTTGCAATATGTCAATATACTTTAGAAATGATTTTCTTCTGCTGAGCCACGGTGGTGTAGTGGTTGAGTGCGGGACTGCGACCCACAGGTTTGGCGGTTCAAATCCAGCAGCAATTCTCCAGGAGCAAGGCTGTGTAGCTCTCACAACCACCAGAGGGCAGTGATGCCCTCCCCAAAAAAGAAAGAAAAGGTTTTCTTTTCCTGATTCTTCTCCTAGCATACAAATTTTAACTGAGTTTGTATAAAGAATTCACACTCAATAAGCAGTTAACAAATTCAGTATTGAAATGATTCATTTTAATATACTTTCTATAGATTTTTTAATCTTCTCTATTAATATAATCATATCATCTGCAAACAATGTTCTTTTTCTTGCTTTTTTGGCTCTTTCTCATATATATAATGCTGATCACAATAGATGATATTGGGCATCTTTGTCTGAGTTGTCATCTAAAAGGTAAACATTGAAATATTTTACTATGAATACAAAGATTGCCCTAAGATTTTTGTGGGTAGACTTCATCAGATGGAATATGCATCTATTTGCAATTAATAAACAGTGTCAAGGTATTTTTCCAAAGTAGTTGTGCCAATTTACAAATCCTCAGTGTGTGATAGAGTTGTCTTTCTGTCACATTCTTGAAAATGTTTGGTATTAATAACCTATTCTTAGTTTCCCAAGAGCTGCATCATATGTATTGACTTCTAACTAGTACTTTTTCTATATATATCTAGGTGGTAACTTGATTTTTTTTTTGGTAACTTGATTTTTATCCTCCTATATTCCACTTTTCTGGGGAATTCTACAGATCCTCAAATGTTGACTAGTTTTTGTATTTCTGTAATGAACCCATATGAATCATGATATATTATTTTGAATACATTGCTAGATTTTGTTGGTTAATGTTCTGTGTATGACTGTTTCGAATATGCTTCTCAGTGAGATTGCCCTTTAATGTTCTTTTCTTGTAGAATTCTATTGAGGAATGTGTGTAAGCATTTTTATTTAAAATATTCAGTCATTTTTTTTATTTTTGAGAATATAAACCAATACAACTATACTATTTAATAAAACTGCTTACATTCTTCAAGTAGTGTTTCTCACCTCCTTTTCCTGAATTGCCCCTCCCCCCAATTATACAAACATACTGTGCTCTCAGGGTCCTATCTTATCTGATGTGTTGTTGTTGTTGATTAGATAGTTCTTAAAAGAGCATCTGCTCAAGGCAGGCAGTTTTATTAATTAAGCTAAACTGTTATTTGATTTTTAAGAAGACTCCAGGAAACAAATATGGAAATTTTGTTTCTGTAATTTTAAGAGTCTATGTAGATTTTGCATTAGCATTTCTATAATTATTTGTTAGCGTTCACCTTAGGAAAATTCCTGATTTAGAATTTTCTTTTTTTTTTTTAAGTTTGTCATTGCAGACTAGACTTTCCTAAGAGAGATTCAGATTTTCATTTCTTTCTGTGTTCCTTTGAATAGGTTTTTTTTTCTCCCAAGTAACTTTTGTATGCCTTTTAGACTTTCACACTTATTGACATAGAGCATTCCAATAATTATGTATTTGTTTTTATTCAGACATTAATTTTGCATGGTCATTTGTGTGTTGTAATGATCTCTTCCTCTCTCTCTCTCTCATGCACACATATGTATGTACATATAAATTCATTGCAGCATTGTTTTCAATTTTAAGTAAAAATCTTTAAGGGCACTCTGTTGCCCAGTTCATCCCCTCCACTAAATTTGTCCTTTGCTTCATTGAATTCTGCCAACTTCTTTGCTGTCTATGCCATGGAATTTGATGGAATTTGAAAACAATGACTTGGCCACCCTATGGGAAGAGATCCACTCCAAAGTAAATTGATGCAACAGATGCTCAAATTGTAGAACAGAATTGTCCATCTTGGTAAAGGCGTTGGAACAGAACAAGAGGTTTAACCAGAACATGGTTTAAAATCAGGAAAGGTGTGCATATGGGTCGTATCCTCTCAACATATTAGTCTGAATGTTGAGCACACCATCAGAGAATCTCGATTATGTGGTCGAGAACACACCATCAGGATTGGTGGAAGGGTTTTTAACAAGTTGAGATGAGCAGATGACACCCCCTTGCTTCCTGAAATTGAGGAGAACTCGAAGTGCTTCAGGATGAAGATCAAGTATTGTCACCTTTAATAGGTTTTAAGGCTCAGTGTAAAGAACGCCCAAATCCTCACAACACGACCTTGAGATAGAGAAGAGGTTGAAATTGTCCAGGGTTGCTCTTGTACATGTTTGGAAGTGTGTGTGTGTGTGTGTGTGTGTGTTATTGGGACTGTGTTATTGGGAATGGCAACCTAATTGTTTTCCTTTATCTATTCAGTGTAGTGGCTACTGGAGAAAAATAGTTATAAAATCACTTACCTAGCCCTGCCCTCACCCACCCCACTTTCTAACAAGAAATAATTGTTAGCTGCTATCAACTCAGCACCAAACTCATGGCAATCTCATGCGTTATCAACAAAATGCTGCCTGACCTTACTCTATTATAATCCTGAGGGTTTTCATCTTTAAGAAGCCTCCAATGACAGCTGAGTGCTTTCTGTCCTCTCTCTCTCTCTCTCTCTCTCTCTCTCACACACACACACACACACAAATGCACACCTTATTAAAGACTCACTTTATATTAAATGCATGCCTTATTAAAGACTCGCTTTATATGTTCTGACATGATTTCTACTTTTCTTCAACTGGTAATTATTTTCAGTTTTTAAAATTACACTGAAGTGTTCCACCTCTAGTAATCCTGAGTTCTGTTTCAGAAGCTAAATTGCCACATTCTTACAAGAGCTTGTGAAAACATCTACGTCATTTTCAGATCACTTTAAACATATTCCTGTATCTGTCTTTCATAATAGGATTTAAATTGTCAGAGGCAGAGTGTCCACTTACTCTTTATTATCTTGCTAAGGTTTAGCAAAATACAAGGCATATGGTAGATATCAATAAATGCTTATAAAATGTTGAATAAATGGCACTATGCAATATGATTTTAAAAGTTAATATTAGAAAATTGAATATTTTCTAAAATCACCATGTGGATTAGAAAGACTTCTCAATTCAATTTTTTACCAATTTGAGGTCCACAAGAATATTATGAACTAAGGGAGAAACTATTATTAATTCAATTTTATTGTAAAGAAAAAATGTAAAAATAGATTCAGAAAAGATTTTCACCACAGTATAGCTAGGTAAGAAAAAGCCAGAAAGATCTGTGTAACATAATTTTGAAGTATCAAATTATGTATTTTTTTAGATCTACCTTAATTTTACTCCCTACAGGGTTCTTAGTCACTGGGTGTCATAAATGGCTAAGTACCAAAATATTACTAACTGCAGGACTGATAATTAGAACGTAGTCATAGGTGCATCAAAGAACCTATTTTGAACTCTAGTTAATGACTTTTACCTTCATAATTGTGTAGCTTTATTTCATGATCTATACTGTAGTTTCAAGTTAATCAAAGAACTTTTTAAATATAGTACTTTAGAACTTGATTTTTTCTTGAAGAATAGGAGTTCCAGAAAACTTCATCGTGCTCATGTGGATACTGTACATGAATCAAAATGCAGTTGCTCCATGGAACGAGGGGTTCAGTCTTGGTTTAGAATCTTGAATCTTAAATATGCATCAGGGCTGCATATTTGCAACATATTTAATCTATATGCTGAGCAATACTCAGAGAAGGGGGCCTCTCTGAGGAAACATTGGCACCAAGATTGCAGGAAGACTGGTTAGCGTGCAGCTTGAACGTGAGGATGATGTAAAACACGGATAGAAGGTAATCAAGGTTTGCAACCTTCAATATAGATTATAACTCAACTTAATGAAAACCCCAATCTTCACAACTAGACCAATAGAAGACATTATGATACGTGGAGACTAGATTGAAGATGTCAAGGATTTCATCCTGCTTGGGCCCATCATCAAGGGTCATGGAATAGCAGTAAAGAAATCAAAGGACTCGTTCTATCAGGTAAATCTACTGCAGAGGATTTCTTGAAAACCCTGAAAAGTAAGGATGTTACCTTGGTAAATTAAGTTTGCCTGACCCCCAAAATTGGTATTTTCATTAGCCCCATATGTATGGGAAAGTTGGAAATTGACTAAAGGATATTGAAGAAGAATTAATACATTCAAATGATGTATTTGGTGTTGGCCAAGAATATTGAAAGTTCCAAAATAACACATACCTATCTTGGAAGAAGCACAATCTGAATGCTCCTGAGAACTGAGGATGATAGGACTTTGCCTCACATTTTTTGGATGTGTTATCAGTAAGCACTAATCACTGGAAAAGCACACAATACTTGGCAAATTAGAAGGGAAGTGAAAAAGAGGAAACCTGACCAGATGGATTGACACAGTGACTACAATAATCAATGGATCATCATTAACAATGACTGTGAGGTTGATGCAGGACTGAGGGCTGTTTTAGGTTGCTGAAAGCCTGGACAAGTTGGATTGCACCTGACAGCAATAGCAACATTCTTTTATAAAAACAATGTCATTGTGCTGTTGATGAAGCACTGCACAGTCATTGAGGCTTTCCGTTAAACGATATATGAACAAGTTGTTCAGTTACTTCCATTGTCACTCTATTGTCCATCGGGTGTTCATTGGCTGATTTTCTGGAAGATGCTGTTGGATATTACTCATCTATGATTTATTTTCTATCTATAATTGCCACACCTTCACATCTTATTGAACTCAACTCAATATGTAAAAATCCAAAATTGTTGAGATGAATGAAGGTAAAGTAAATTTACATTAAAAAGCCTATCCATCATTGTCATTCAGGTAGGAAAACAGTGTGAGCTCACTCTGATCTAGTCCTCTTTACTCCATGGGTTATTATTTTTTTAAAAAAACATTTTTATTGGGGGCTTTTATCATAATTCTTTCATTTCTCCAGTGTGTCAAGCACATTTGCATATATGCCATCATTATCCACTTTTAAAGCATTATCTTCCCACTTGAACCCTTGATATCAGCTACCCATTTTTCCCCATCCTTCTTCACCCAACCTTCCTCACAAACTCTAGATAAGTTATAGATGATTATTTCCATCTCCTACATCACCCTCCATCACTCCTCACCCATTTTTCTGCTTTTTGTCCTCTTGGGAGGGGATTGTAGTTGATCCTTATTATCAATCCCCCCTTCTCCTCCCCAGCATCCCTCAACCCTACTGGTGTCTCTACTCTCATCATTGGCCCTAAGGGGTTTGTCTATCCTGGATCCCCTGTGTTTCAGGCTCTTACCTCTTGCACTGTGCATGTTCTGGTCTAATCTGATTTGAAAGGTAGAATTTAGGCCATGGGAGTAGAGGAAAAGAAGCACCAAAGAATTAGAGGAAAGTCGTGTGCTTCATTCATGTTATATTGCACCCTGAGTGGCTCATCTATTCCCTGTGATCCCTCTGTGAGGGGATGTTCAATTGTCTACAGATGGCATTGGGTCTCCACTCCATGCCCTTTCCTCTGCCCCATTCACCTTGGATAGGATTTTGTTCTGGGTCTTAGCTGCCTGATACCTGATCCCATCAACACCTCATGATTTCACAGGCTGGTGTGTTTTTTCCCTGTGGACTTTGTTTCTTCTGTATTAGATGACTACTTGTTTGTCTTCCAGCCTTTAAGACCTCAGATGGTAT
>PVJH01029009.1:0-26586 GCA_004026705.1 Nesogale talazaci | reverse complement strand
GCTCTTCCGATCTCAGTTGTATTCAGGCCACTTTTACACACCCATTGCCATCATCACTCTCAAAACATTCTCCCTCCCTCCAGGCCCCCATTACCTGCCCCCTATATTACCCTTCCTCCCCCCCTTCCCCTTGAACCCTTAGTAATTTACAAATTATTTTTTCATCCTGTACACTGTATAAGGTGTCCCAACACTCACTTCCCTGTTGTCCATGCCCCAGAGAGGAGGCTACGTGTAGATCCCTGAAGGTGGCTCTCCCTCTCCATTCCTCCATCCCTCCACCCTCCTGGTATTACCACTCCCATCACTAGTCTTGATGGATCATCTATCCTAAGTTTCCCATGTTTCCAACTTCACCACTGACACATTTTTTAAACAGCAGCATTCCCTTGTTCACTTTGCAGCACTGCCTCTTGATCCGTGTACAAGGTCTGACCTTAAGACTGCCTATAGTTTGTTATGATCCACACATCTGAATGCCCTCAAAGCCGATGAAACACAAGTAAACATGTTTAAGGTATTCTCTCCTTCCATCTGGTATCAGCAATGACACCCTTAGTCCATGTCCTCTTCTTAGTCTGAGCTGTCAGTGTACTGATGGACCTATTACTGAATGACCTTCAGCAGAATTTACTTACGTGGGATGTCAATGATACTGTTCTATAATTTGTGCAGTTTACACCTTTCTTTTTTTGGTTTGTTCTTCTTTTGGTGGGCATCACTGCCCTCTGGTGGGGATAGGAGGCCCAGCCTTGCTCCTGGAGAGCTGCTGCTGGATTTGCACCGCCAACCCAGTGGGCTGCAGTCCCGCATTCAACCACTACACCACCGGGGCTCAGCCCACAGTTCATACCTTTCTTTGGAATATATGTATATATGTAAAATGCACTTGAGTAACCTTCACTTAGAAATGTAATATTCACAAGTCATTCTTTTTTTGGGGGGGCATCACTGACCTCTGATGGTCGTGGGAGCTATCCAGCCTTGCTCCTGGAGAGCTGCGGCTGGGTTTGAACCGCCAAGCCCGTAGGCTGCAGTCCTGCATTCCACCACTACGCCACCGGGGCTTGGCCCCACGAGTCATTTTGGTATGAAGTTTGTGAAGCTAATATTTATAAAGTGAAATATTATTCCCTTGTGTAACAACGGCTAAGCCAATTACTGGAGTGGGGGTACTCATTGCTAACAAGCCGTGGTGGAATCCTGTGCCCTGTTTATTTCTATTTGCCCTTCTGTAAAGACGACTGGGGTGCAGCATAACCAGTATCCAATATATCAATAGAACTGTAATTTAAGATGTGTGCTATTTTTAGATCCATTCTACTTTAGGGTCTAAGATTGAATGCTGGAAGACATAACTTCTTATGAAATTAGTACTGGAGAAAGACAGGCAGTACTTTCTGGGCCTTCCCCACCCTGGGAGGTTTGGCCCTTTGGGGGCTGTTTTCAATGGTACACTCAAAGGGCGGGTTCACCTTGATACCCAGGAAATCATGGACCCTGGGGAACTGTTCCAGAGGCTTGCAGGGAATGTGCTATGTTTATTTTCTGTCTGGGACTGTCACCACTTAAGTGTGTTATTAATGGAAACACACCCCCCTTTGGGGGAAGAAGGTGAAATGCTTTAGAGAATGCTCCTGCACTCCCGGTGATTAGACAGGATGAAGGATGGACACACAAGAGCTAAGAAATGGCCCGAGAAAATTACATACAAGGCAGCAGAGGGGAGCTGAAATGATAGCCAGCCGGCTAGAGGGAAACATGAGAAGCAGCAGCCATGTCTACGGGAACAGGTGCGAGGCTTAAATGGAGATTGAGTCTAAAACACAATAGCATCCGCAAGGCAAGCGTGCACAGGCATTGTAGACCTGAGAAGGAGAGATGATGAAGATATGGGGAACAGTTCTCCAATCACCCTGTATTAGTCAGTGTTCTTGACACATGTGCTGCATTTTTCATGTCTTTATTTTGGGGCTTTGCTATAATTCATTCTTTAATGCTTTTGTATCGTCCTCCCTATTTTTAGTCTACTATCACTTAAGATTGTAATTTAAAGGTTAAGAACATGGGATTTTTGAGCCCTAAAAAAAAAAAAAAAAAAGAGCTGTAGCCACTGTGTGAAATTCTTTTAGAATATCCTCTCTTCTAGGCAAACTATTGAATCATTCCCTCTTTCTAATAAGGCTTGTGAGATTTACTGGAATTGAAATATAATGCCTCCTAACACTCAGGTTATAAAATTTCCGAGGCCTCATTCCCCTGCTGTATAGCCTCATTGAGGACAATGAGGCCAGTTAGGGCTATATGACCGATCTGTAAATACTAACCTAAAACATCAACTTCTTGGGAGAGGGTATTTTGAAAATGATAAATTCTTTTCTTTCTTTAGGGGGGAGCTCTCCTTCCTTTCCATATCTCTTTATTTTAAAAAAGTCATTTTATTGGGGGCCGTACAACTTATCAGAATCCATGCGTCCATCCATCCGAGTCAGGTACATCTGTACATTTGTTGCCATCATCATTCTCAAAACATTTGCTTTCTACTTGAGCCCAGCTCCTTTTTCCCCTCCCTCCCCACTCCCCTTCACCTTCATGAACTCTTGATAATTCGTAATTATTATTTTGTCATATATTACACAGTCTGATGTCTCCCTCCACCCACTTTTCTGTTGTTCGTCTCGCAGGGAGGAGGTTATATGTAGATTCTTGTAATAAATTCTTGTGTTTTTTTCATTACTAAATGGAGTGCCTGTGGGATGGTAGAGATGTGAGAAAAAGAAGGGAGGCGTGCTAAAGGGTATCCCACAGAACAGTTGGTGAGTGAACTCACAACAGCAGCCAGGGAACACAGTAGCGAAATCCACAGGGGCAGAACCCCCAGGATGTGATGACTGACTGGATATCGTGGGTAAGACCCAAGAGATACAACTAATATGAAATCCTCATAATGATAATGCAAAATATTCTGATATGCATTATTACTTCTAATTATTGTTCTGTTCGGTTTTTTTTTTCATCTTAGTTTTGCAGCTGAAGAAACTGAGGTTCAAAGAGGTTAATAAAACCTGTCCGTAAGATCAAAAGAGTAACATATGCCACAAACCAAAGGTGAGAGGGCAGGGAAACTAGATTTAAATAAAGTGGAGATTGCAGGGAAGGAGAGTGCTGACAAATTGCAGGGACTGTTATCAATGTCACAGAACAATTTGTGTATGAACTACTGAGTGGAAATTCTAACTTAAAGTACAATAAAATGTTTAGAAAAACAATAAAAACAAAACGCCTGTTCACTAGTACTTATGTCAGACAATGCACAGTGCTCTGTCATGTCCTGTGGGCTTGTCACTGTCAGATAGCTTTCTAGCTTCTCCAGTGACTGAAGTGAACATTAATAGGATTTAGGTGCCATTAAGGAAGAGAGAAGGAGTGGAGAAAGCCTGACTGGAACAGGAGGGAGAGACGTGAAGGAAATGAGTTTGATATCGGACTTGATGAGTTTGAAATCCCAGGAAGCCATCAGAGACGGACGTCTTAAGAACCAAGACCAGAGTCAGAGATTTGAGATTAATTTGCTAATGTGACCCTGGATGATGACATCAAATTAGGTGACCGCAGTTCATTAGGACTTGGGAAGAAGAGTTTACAAGGCAGATTAAATGTGAAGGAGTAAAGCTTTATCATTTTTTATTGCTCTCTGCCATCAAGATGATTCCAACTTAGGTTACCAGGAAGCTCACTCCAACTAGAAGAGCTGACTGCCAGTGATTTAGAAGTCACTTCCACTGTGTTGCTCCTGCTGTTAAGTTTTGAGCAGGTCCGAGTACTAGCAACCCGGTCAACTCATGTGCCACCTACCCATCATTGCCGGGACACTGTCCCATCTCCGTGATGCGCGTCTTCATTTTGCTGGCCTTTAATTTTACCCAGCACGGTGCCTTTGTTTAGGAGCTGCCTTCTCCTGCTAACAGACCAGGATATAAAAATCTCAGGATTCTCGTTGGGAATAAGCATTCTGGTTGCACTTTCTCCAAGGGAGCTCTGCTTGTTCTGGCTGTCCGGAGTACTTTCCATATTCTTTCATCACACTGTAAGCCAGACGCGCCCATTTCTTTGTGGTCTTCCTTATTTTTTGTCCAACTTTTCACACACATGAGGCAACGGGAAAGTCCACGGCATGGTCGGCCTCACCTTACCTTCAACACGACATCCTTGCTCTTCAATACCTTAAAAGAGGTCTTGGACAGCAGATTTGCCCAATGCAGTAAAACCACTGCTTCCATGAGAACTGATTGAAGATATAAGCAAAAATGAAATCCTCCACGACTTAAATATTTCTCCATTTACCACTGCTCTTAATTGACTCTTTCTCCCTCATTGTCTAGATACAGCCATTCAATATGCAGCCTCAGGAACCCCTTCCGCACAGCTCTTGAATCAACAATACTGACAGTGAGCCTTATAGAGGGCAGAGACTATGGGTATCTTTTCATGGAATTGTACAGCCTACACACAGGCAAGCAGTTCACAGAAGAAGTTTGATGGAGTGGCCCCACACCCTAGGGTTGGAGCCACCATAACCATGTATGAGCATCTCTTTCCCTTACTCCTGTCTCCCACCGACGGACTTAAACAACCATTTCGAGTTCAGTGAAAGGATTAGGAACAAGGCTGAGGTTTAAGTTTACTTACACTAACACTTGTAGAAAATTGGGGGCAACAGATCTCGAGAATTATTTTTCTAAGATTAATAGCATTAACATTTTTTTCCTTTGAAACAGGATCTCAGATTACTAGGTGAAGCGGTCCACACTAAAGAAAAACACAAAACAAAACCAAACCCAAACCCCTCATCCTCACTGCCATCACGTCGATTTTGTCTCCTGACACTCCACAGGTCAAAGTACAATTCCCTCTGTGGGTTTCTGAGGCAGTAAATCTTTACTGGAGCAGAATGTCTCAAGTTTCCATGCAGAGGAGCTGGTGCGCTTGAAAAGCTGGCAGTGTGGTGAACAAGTCCACCACGAAGCCCACGACACCCTAATGGACAGTTTTCCCTGCTCTGATCACCCGCCTGCCGAGACAGCCCCTTTCCATCCCACTTCCATGACCAGGCCTCCTGATCAGCAATGGTTCTCAAGAAGGACCATTTTGATCCAGTATCCAGGTGTCTCCTCCTGGCTCAGAACCAGTCACTGTGACTCTCTGAGGAGCTTTCCTTCAAACGATAGCACACACTGCCTACGGACCGAGAAGCTAAATGGGCAAACAAAACAGTATTCTTTGGGAAGGTAAAGTAGAAAGTCAATGGACTGCTGATTTCTGTGTCATTAGCATCATTGCTCAAGAGTATTTCATTTTTACACTTCACATACATTTCACCCTCATATATCTGTATGGTCTTTATACATTATATTCTTGAATATATAATTTAATAATTTTATTGGGGGCTCTTGTAACAATCCATACATGCATTGTGCCAAGCATATTTGTACATATGTTGCCATCATCCTTTGCAAAATGTTTTCTTTCTACTTGAGCCCTTGGTATCAGCTCATTTTCCCCCTCCCTTGATAATTTATAAATTATATTTTCATATCTTACACCAACCAGTCTCCCTTCATCCACATTTCTGTTATTCGATTACTGTGATTGGTCCCCTCTTTCTCCCCCCACCTTCGCCCTACCCTCGTGGTATTGCTACTGTCATTATTGGTCCTGAGGGCTTTATGTGTCCTGGATTTCCTGTGTTGAGAGCTCTTATCTGTACCAGCGTACATGCTCTCATCTGGCTGGATTTGTAAGGAAGAGGTGGGGTCATGATAGTGGGGGGGGGGGAGCACTAAAGAACTAAAAGAATGCTGTATGTTTCATTGGTGCGATATTGCATCCTGACTGGCCTGTCCCTTCTCTATAACTCTTCTGTGAGGGGATTTCCAATTGTCTACAGATGGGCTTTGAGTCTCCGCTCAGTAACTCTCCCTTGTTTGCATCCATATGATTTTTTGTTCTGGGTCTTCTAATGCCTGATAGCTGATCCCACTGATACTTCATGGTCACACAGGCAGGTGTGTTTCTTCCATGTGGGTTTTGTTCCTTCTGAGCTAGGTGGCTGCTTGTTTACTTTCAAGCCTTTAATACCTCAGATGCTGTTATCTTTTGATTATAGGGCATCATTGACTTTCTTCACCACATTTGCTTATGCACACATTTGTCTTCAGCGATCATGTCAGGAAGGTGAGCATCACAGAATGCCATGTTGTTAGAACAAGTATTCTTGTGTTATATCCTCTAGTATTTTTAAGTCCTAACTTCCTGGGCTAGAAGGGTTAGAGCAATACTCATAGTGTTTTTGGCAGTTGGATAATTTTAGGACAACCTGAATGTGTATGAAAGTGGAGAGGTGGAAGCCAATCTGTAAATCAGGTCACAGCCTGATGATGCCTTCTTCGAAGTGTGGCCTTCATTTAAGGAAGGAGCTGGTAGCTTCCCTCTCTCTCTTGGACCTTCCTGCTTGCTGGGGGGCTCTGTCTCCAAGGGCTGCACCAGATGGGCTTCTGGTCCCTGAGAGCTGTTGGAGCCCTGCCATGTTTCTATCGATCATGGATGCACAGGACTCTGCACCCACCAGTATGTGATCCACTTGCTGCCCCCTTTACTGCTCTCAGCCTGCAGTGATCTAATTACCTCTTGATACCAAACTCTTTCTTATATGTACATGAGTGACACTGGATTTGTTTCTCTAGACAACCCAGCCTAACACAGTATCTATCCCTTTGGACAGAAACTTTGATTTTTAAAGCTACATGGATTAAATTAATCTGACTTAGAATCAGTAAGAGTTTATACTACATTCACTTTTATAGAACCAACCTTCATTAACATGTGATATTGCAACACAATGACTGTAGGAGGCTGTGACACATTTTCTGTTTCTTGGTCCTGACTTTATAATTTTACTTGGAGCCGAGCCCCGGTGGCATAGTGGTTGAGTGTGGGACTGTGGCCCACAAGCTTGGTGGTTCAAATCCAGCAGTGGCTCTCTAGGAGCAAGGCTGGGTAGCTCCCACGACCACCAGAGGGCAGTGATGCCCCCCCCCCAAAATTTTTTTTGCTGATCTCACTATGGACTGATTCAGGGCACTGCCAAAAAGCTGGGTCTCTGTGGTCTCCACTGAATTGCCCAACAGCTGACCAGCCACAGGCAGCAAAGTTGCTGGTATTGCCCAGCAGCTGCTCACAGAACAATGGGCTCTTCTGGCATGTTCCATTTAGCACAAAAGCCAACTGCTTCCACCTTTCTGCTTTAACTGCAATTAGCTTTCTTATAAGTGGATTTTTTCCTAGAAATTCACATTTTCTAATTAGGGTAAGTTGCTTGGCTTTATGGGCTGAACAGCTCTATGAGGGGAAGTCAAAGAGCATACTTGTAGGGTTTCAGTTTATTCATGCACTGGTTTAATTCAAAAAACAGCTTGAACATGTCCTTGTGACCACTGGATCAGGCTCCTTACTCACTGCCATTGAGTGAATACCGATTCAGAGTAATCCTCTGCTGGGGTGGTTCTGACTGTGTGGATCGTAAACACACCACCTTCAGTGCTCCATTAGTCCCTTAAGGTGGCTATCTACAAAAACATCAATCAGAACTGTGCCTCCTGAGGGAATATTATGGACCATTACATTCAAGAGGTAAAGGTCAGCTCAGAAGATTATGGTGATAGTTTTTTTGTTTTTAATTTTTATTTCAGAGGAGTACTCTTTGTCTTAAAGGCCGCAGGATGATCATGAGGGCCTGTCAGGAAAAAGCTTTAAGAAAATGGACAACTGCAGTGGTATGAAAAAGACCAGGAAAGGGGCTGAGCCCCAGTGGTGTAGTGGTTGTGCGTGGGACTGTGGCCCACTGGGTTGGAGGTTCAAATCCAGTAGCAAGGCTGGGCCTCCTACTCCCACCACCAGAGGGCAGTGATCCCCCCCCCCAAAAAAAAAGACCAAGAAAGTTGCATCAAATAATTCTTTCCCATTTTAAGAAGGCACCTGCTCATTCTTCAAGGTATCAATGGCTGTCCTAAGAGAACATCTTTGGGAAACCTTACTTCATCTACCCTACAGGCTTCAATGATTAAAAAACCATTTTCTTGGAGGGGTCTTAGCTCTTATCACAATCTGTACATACATCTGTGTGCCAAGCACGTTTGTTGCCATCATAATCTTCTACTTGAGCCCTTGGTATCAGCTCATTTCCTCCCTTGCGCCCTCCCTCATAAACACTTGATAATTTATAAATTATTTTTTTCATGACTTAAACCAATTGCTGTCTCCCTTCACCCACTTTTTTGCTGTTCTTTTCCCTGGGAAGGGGTTATATGTCAATCATTGTGATTCTTTCCCCCTTTCCAACCCCCACCTTCCCTTACCCTCCTGGTTTCGCTATTCTCATTATTGGTCCCCAAAAGCTTATCTGTCTGGGATCCCCTATATTGTGAGCTTTTATCCATACCAGTGTATATGCTCTGGTCTAGCCAAATTTGTAAGGTGGAATTGGGGTCATGACAGTGGAGGGAGGAAGCATTAAAGAACTACAGGAGAGTTGTGTGTTTTATCAGTGCGACAGCCTTGGTCTTATTTGTTCAAATTTCTTTTTTGTTCTCCAAACTCAAATGATAATGAAAAGGAGCATGATGTGAGTCCCTCAAGGATGCCTAAGCTGATATTTTTTTAATTTTTTTAGGCATCACTGCCCTGGTGGTGGGTAGGAGGCCCAGCCTTTGCTCCTGGGAGCCGGAATCGAACCTCCATCCCAGTGGGCCGCAGTCCCGCGCACAACCACTACGCCACCGGGGCTCAGCCCCTAAGCTGATATTTTGATGTGATGTAAATCCAAGAGCAAAGAATTCTTCAGAGAAGATTTAGACAAATGAAAACTCCACAAGTGTTAGAACATTATTTATAGTATCTGTCCCTCTAGACAATCAGCAAACTTCTATTTTAAAAGCTTAAGAAGGGTACACACTTATATCATGAAACAAAAGCTCCACATTATCATTACTTTGTTTAATCAAGGCCTCTATGGCTTTGTTGCAATACTTTTTGTGATGTGCCCTCCAGCCTATGATCACAGGCAGCAGTAGGGTTTAGCTGATTCTCGTCGACTCAGCAGAAGCCAAACAGTTTTTTGTTGAGTGTGGTGAGCCGGTTGTTAACATGGCACTCGTCATCAGGGTTCTTTCTAAAAGGGGTGGCTGGGCAAGCTGCCCAATGTGGAAATCACAAATGTGTATGCCTACTCTCTTTCAATGTCCATCTACAGAACTGTGTACTCTAAGTGCCCTCAGTAATGCTCATTCTGTCCATAGGAATAAAAACTTTAAGATGGAACTATGCTTGTCATATTTATTAATTCATTTAATATAACTCATCATACTTTTAATGAAATACTATTTTCATTCCCTTGCACTTGTTACTTCAGTAAACATAATGGAAAGAGGAAAAAGTGCCAAACAACCAGATGGTGACCGGCTGTCATCATTTCAACTTTGTGCTATGCCCCAAATTCCCACGAGGTATTATAACTGAACTATGCAATTCTGGAGAGTATTTAAAGAACTAAAAACAAAACAAAACAAAAAAAAAAGAACTAAAAATATTGTCAGGACAATTGCTGTCAGTCAGCGGAAAGGGTTTTTCAAAATATGAACATATGTTCAGAAGAAAGAAGTGGCCTGCTTCCAGCATATCAAATAACATGCCTACTCTCTTATTGGCATTATAAGGAATGGGTTCCTACTCCTACAGTGAAAAGATGGTTAAGCATAAATTACCATATGTGGAGCAAAGCAAAGAATATTTCAAGTGAGGAGGCCAATCAAGAAGCAACATGGAAATACCTTAAGTAACAATTTTACTGGTTTTGCCCGATATTGTTTAATATGTCTTCATTAATATTTTAAAACTCTTGTTAACAATCATGTTTTGTATACTTCTTTTATTGTTCTTATTTAAGAATTAAATAATATAATAAAATTCCTTCTGGTATATTTTGCAACACCTAATTAAATGGTGATTACAGCAGTGAGTCGGTTGCTAAATTATTTGAATCCACTACTGATGACAGGTTAAAGACCGTTTTAAGGAACAAGCCAACGTGTTTTCTTTTTCAGTAGGGGAGGTAACACTATGGAGAATGCTTTCAGAGTTGGACTGAATTTGATGACTGTCCTAGCACCCGGGGACAGGAGACACTGACACTGAGCCCAGAGGAGCTACAGGTCAACGGGGCACCAAATTCCCCTGCCTCTTGTCTCATTAGGCACATTTGAAACCAAGGCTTCCATAATGAACTCACTCAGGGCAGCGGCGACCTCTATGGGAAGGGAGGAAAAGGGAGCTGAGGAAGAGCATACAGCGTTCTTTAAAACTGTATTCGCAGCACTTTATTTCTCAAGCAGGCAACTGGCTTGTGGCTTTTAAAAATAGTATTTTTCGTACCCTTCTGAATATCTAAATCAATCCACAATTTTAAATAGTCCCAAATGACTGATTCTGTATAAAACATTTTACCTTTATTAACATTCCATTGTCACTTCTACTTTCTGTGGAATAGTTACTATACACAGAGAAAAGAAACTCTTTGCTGCAGAAAACAGAAAATCAGAATTCAGAGTTGTTCTAAACAGTGGATGTAACATTTAATTTAAGGATGGAACTTTAAAGAATTATGACATGTCTAAAATGCGGTGCTGTCTAATGGAAGAAACATGACTCGTGTAATTTTATATATATATATGAAAGATTAGTAATGGTGGCCATGAAAGTTTTCTTTAAGGAAAAAAAAGCACAAACATATTCTAAAATTGGTGAAAGCAATGTCCACTTGATCGGTGAAGGTCTGTTCCCAGATTTCAGAGTTAATAAATCATATTTTAAGTCTGAGTGAGTTTACTGAGTTAGACTGGCAGACAGATGAGGGCATTGTTTCCTTATTTGGCCCACTGTCACCAGTTCTGTTTTTAAAAAATTACACCAATGACCTCTCACCTGGTGATTCTGCAAGGTGTTCTTGTTTTTCTTCTCTGTCCTGAAACTGAATTAAATGTGACCACAGAGCCGATTTCCCCTGAAAATAAAGGGTATATAAAGTTTTCATTTTGTAAGAAATGATTCATCAAAAATAAATGCTCATCAGGGTTGAGCCCGGTGGTGCAGTGGTTGTGTGTGGGACTGCGGCCCACAGGGTTGGCGGTTCAAATCCAGCAGCAGCTCTCCAGGAGCAAGGCTGGGCTTCTTACTCCCACCAGGGCAGTGATGCCAAAATAAATAAATAAATGCTCATCAAAACCATTTACATCACACACAATGTTCACTGAAGCACTACTGAGAATCAAAAGGTAGGAATAGCTTAAATGTACAACAGAAGACTGGTCAAAGAATGTTCTTTATGTACAATAGAGATGAAGTCCTGAAACATGCTATGACATAGATGAACCTTGGAAACATTCCTGAGTGAAATAAATTAGCCACAAGACAACAAACATCCCAGGAGGGCTTTAAAAAAGTTTCTAGAAAATGTTCCATTAAATTTTAATTGCTTTGCCCCAAGCTTTTTGAAGCCCACTACAAAAAATATCTACAGTAGGAGAATGTATAGAGACCAAAGTTTATTAGTGGTTATCAAAATCCAGTGGAAGGGAGGAGAATGTAATGTTTAGGGAGAATGTATTAACTTCTGTTAGAGGTGAAGAGAAGCCTTTGGAGCTGGACAAGCAATGCATATTTAACGACACTACATTGTACTTGTGAAAATTGTTAAAGTGGTAAATATTCTTTTATTTATTTATTTATTTATTTATTTATTTATTTATTTATTTATTTTTAGGCATCACTCTCCTCAGGTGGTGGGAGTAGGAGGCCCAGCCTTTGCTCCTGGGAGCCGGAATTGAACCTCCATCCCAGTGGGCCGCAGTCCCGCGCACAACCACTACGCCACCGGGGCTCAGCCTCTTTTATTTATTTTTACCAAAATTGAAAAAAAATTTTTTAAGAAAGCTCATCCACGGTGATATTCTGAGTGCTACAAAGGACATCCTCTGCTTCAACGAGAAGACAGACCACAGTGTGGTTGGTGGTGAACAGTTAAGCAAAAAGGTTTGTGAACAGGCAATACGTTTCTGCTGTTAGCTTGGCTTGTGCACCAGCGACATTACCACCACGGAATCAAAAAGCTCTAGCAATTCAGATTGGGTTTTGTGTACATCCATTGGCAAAAATGTTGGCATATGTGGAATAACAGAAGGGGAGAAAAGTAAGGTACAAGGAAAAGAGATCAGGGAAGGAATAAAGGGAAATGAGCATTAACAGAGGAAAACAGAATCAGAAAGGGAAACCAGAGTAATAAAGAAATAAAACCATTTGGAATTTCCTACCCTGCAACGAAATATGGTTGTTTGAAGTAATTCTTAGTTCTAGTTGGACAGTGACCAAAGACACTTAGTGGAACCTGTTGGGGAAAGCAATGAGCCCTGGTGGTGCAGCGGGCTAAACGCTGGGCTGCTAACCAAGAGTTTGGCCGTTCAAACCCCTGGAGCTCCTCTGGAGAAGGCAGTGATGGTCCGTTTCAGTCCCTGAAGCCCTATGGAGCAATCTGGCTCAGCCCTGTGGGGTCACGAGGAGTCAGGATCAACTGAGTGGCAGTTGATTAGATCATTATAGCAGTGAATCGGTCGTTAAACTATTTATTTTATTTATTCATTCATTTGTTCGTTAAATTATTTAAATCCACCACTGATCACAGGGAACTTAGAGGCAGTGGCAGTGGGTGTGCTTCTTAAATTTGTAGGAGATTCAATCTCTGCAATGAATGGGTGATTTTCCTTTGTTTCTCTGGAGACTCCAAACCACTTCTTGGTCACAGGTTCCGGTTCCCTTCTCTGGAAGTAAAATCCCTGTTGCACGTGTCTGGTCCTCCTGTAACTAAGGAGTACCAACACTAATTTCTCTCTCTTTTCTTCTGGTGACATTCTTTTCTCCTCGTCACATCTCGTCCTAGGGTTTCTAACTGGGCACGCCACGAGGGCCTCGGGAAGGTTACCTGCTTGATCTGCAAGCCGTGGCTCCATATCCTTTCCAGCAGATCACAGAGGCTGGCGATCAAGGTGTTCTCCTCCAGACCGGTTATGCTCGCTTCTCCGTGGCCCAGCTCCACTGCTTCGTGCCCCATCTTCTCCACCAACATGCGCTTTGTCTGAAAGCATCACAGGTGGTCACCCCAGTGGTGACACCAAAAACCCAAATGCCAGTTACTGGATTAGGAGATATGCCACCCCATCATTCTATTTCTAACTCCAGCCTTCTAATCACCCTGGGGAAATTGTCTTGATGTCTCTAGTCAACGAACTGGGTCAACAGCTGCATGTATATTTTTTGTTTTTGTTTTTGCATGTATACTTTTCCTATTTTGTCAGACAAACAGAAAGTCATTAAGGAGAGAATAAGATAATATTTGCAAAGCACCGCTTCATGTTGAAAAACAATCAGTACACCACTCAGGTCATTTACTAGCTTGACTAGACATAGAAAGCCAAGCATAGAACACATACTGTCAAGAGTGTTAATGTAATTCTGTCTATCCTGTCAATGTAATTTTGGCTTCCGACTGCCCTCAGCATCTTAACATGCTAAAAATATTTGAGCTTAGCTCATTTTTTGACTGCGTAGAGAAGGTACACAAACAATTATGGACAGATAAAAAAATCAAAGTTACTGGCTAAAGTGGAGGTTCAAGTTTTGTTAATTTCTAATGCTACCTCCATTAAACCTAAATATCTGTGCAATATACATAAGCATACAGCATATCTAGCCTGTTGGTATGGTGTTGAATGTATGGGCAGAGGCTGCCCTTAGGGACGCTATCATAGATTAAATTGTGTCCCCCCAGAATATGTGTCCACTTGGCTGAGTCATGATCCCCAGTATTGTGGGGTTAGCTCCATGGATCTGCTGAAGTTAGCCTCCATTTTGTGACATGTGTAATAAAACGTACCCTCTCTATGAGTCCCACAAGACTAGGATGGGGATGGGGTGTGAGTCCCACTCGAACTCAGGTCACCACACCCACTCAAGCCCCAGCCTTGCATGAGCAGCACCTTTTATTTTACAAGTGATAAATGACAGGAAGGAGCAGGGAAGAGGGGCCCAATAGCACCTAGAAAGAAGATCTGGGAAGGGAGCATGTAATTTGGACCTGGGGTCCCTGCGCTGAGAAAGCCCTAGACTCAGAGGAAGAATGATGCAAAAACATACGAATTTTAAAAAGCAAACAAGGGGCTGAGCCCCAGTGGCGTAAGTGGTTGAGTGCGAGACTGGCCTGTGGGCTTGGCAATTCAAACCCAGTGGCGGCTCTCAGGAGCAGCACTGGGTAGCGCCCACGACCACAAGAGGCAGTGATGCCCAAAAAACAAAAAGCAAACAAACAAAAAACATTGGGCAATGTTGAAAGGAGACAAGGACTTTCTTAGAGGTGACAGAAAGCCTTCCCTTAGAGCTGGCACCTGAGTTCAGACTTAACATCTCCCAAAATGTGAGAAAATAATCTTGTTGGGGTAAAGTCATCCATCTGTAGCATTCTGTTAAAACAGCACTAGATGACTAAGACATGCACTAACACAGAACATTTGTGCAGTTTTTCATATAGGATGACAAAATTCTTCATACAGCCTATGACTAACCTCTGCTTATGCTGCGCAAGAGGAAACCAAGGCTGAAAAGGTGAGAACAACTGTGCCAGGCTGTCATGTCCTTGACTCTCTAGTCAACAGGGAGTCTGTGGACGTCCCTGACCTCAACAAGGAGCACGAGAAGTCTAAGTCAGAGGCTCACTGTAGCCTCACTTGACGAGAACATGAATGTACCCCCTCGCCTGGGTCATACATACCTTCATTCTACATTCCTTTAATAGCCCTTCGACAAACTTCCAGTTGGTCTGTGCAATCACCGCTGGAGAGAGGTCTGACAATTTGGGTTGCCTCAGGTTTTTCCCTAAACTCCGTGCCTCTTGCATATATTTCTAAAAATTAAAGAGCATTTTTAATAGATACATACCAGATCGTCTGATCAATTTAACCTTACACAAACAAGCACAGGAATAAAACAAGGTGCAAAAAAAAGGGAAGTGTCAGTGTCCACCAGTTAGAGTTCTAATGCATCCAAGGCAGAGGACATGCATACTCCCGGGCCCTCAATCTGCTAACCCTTCTTAAACTGAGAGGGACAACAACCCCACCAGGTTAGATCTCATCTGAAATGCGGCAGAGTGTAATTGTTTTAAAGTACATGACATATTTACAGTTAATATATAAATGCAGCTTCATCTCGTTTAGTTTTTTGATTGGAAACCAAAAGGATTGTGTTTTATCAATAACAACATTCCTGTGTTTGAATTACGAGTTGAAGGTTCCAGGGACCCAGTGGTTCTCAGATCCCTAGCTTCTGCTGCTCCTCAGGAGACTCAATGTACTGCTACTTCTAGCTTCTTTGGGTAGTCATCTCCAACTCAGACATTTTCTCTATACAAGTTATAAAAGCAAAACCAGAAAAAATTGAGCAGTCCCAGGATCTGGCTACATTTAGTTTTGTGAGCCTGTGCCCATGAGCTAACCTCTGCTCAGGGCAGTGTTTTTGGAAGACGGGTCTCATATATGCGTCCTGCCTGAAAACCAGAAGTGCTCCAAATGCAAGAGGTCACTTGCTTGGGGTACAGGTTCACCTCCTGAGATTTTCACTCATCAGGAGACAAAGTAGACTCACAGTGCCTCTCAATGGACTGCAAAAACCCAGGCCATACTCTTGCTGGGTAGCCAAATTCCAGAAAGGCAAAACAAAATCAGCCCAAGTGATTAGTTTTGGACAAACGCACTCCCTTCCTCCTATGTTGCCCATTACCGTCTGCCTACATGTGGAGTCAGAACCATGGGGCAGAACTTTCAAACATGAGGAGACAGAACCATGGGGCAGAACTTTCAAACAGTCTCAGTATTTCAGGACACTACTTACAGGCGGTTGCTGGATGCCATCAAGCCAATTCTGAGACTCCCTGCTATCCCACGTGACAGCAGGAATGTCCCACGTCTCCTGGGGTCTCCTGGGTAAGTGAGACTAATCAGCCTTTCAGGGAGTAGCTGACTGCTTAACCACATGATCTACCTGGGTTCTTGGTATTTAGAGACAAAGCACTCTAAAGCAGACAAATGTTTCCCAGGGACTAGTTTTATAATAATGCCTACTTCTCTATTGAGGAGAGTCACTTCAGATTACCTATTAAAACACATCCTATTATTCAGGATGCTCTGGATTAAATTCTTTAACACCAGGCTCTCTATAAATTGCCTTATTCCTTTAATGGGGGCTGACTAATGAAGAAAAAGTTAAATAAATTTAAGCTAACATGTCTTGATGGGGAAAAAAAAAAGGACAAGCAAGAATGCTAAGCTAGTCTCGCCCTCAGGGAAAAGGCTTTGTAGTGCAGGAAGAGCACAGGCCTGGAGGCAGGAGTCCGGCCAGGCTCCAGGTCCAGCTCTACCCTTAGGCATCTGTTCAGATACATGAAGTCAAGGTGGACAAGATGACCATTTGAGCATTAGGAGTCTACGTGTGGTAGATGACTAGATTTTTCTGATCACAGTAAACAGACTAAGAACAATAAATTAAAATGTTGTGGAGATAAAACCCAGCAAAAGACAAATTATGTGAAGACAAATCTCTTCTTCAAAATGCTTTACTTTCACACACACACACACACACACACACACAGCCTTTTATTAGCACACAGCACCACAAACAGGAACCAGGCACAAGAGGAAGTGGCATGACGGAGAGGTGGAGGATCCACATCACACGGGAATGTGAGGCATTCTAGAGCTACGGCTACTCGTGTGAGGGGCGTGAGTCAGACCACACCAAAGACAGGGTTTGGGCACATCAGGCAAAGCACTTGCAGGCAAAGAACATACCAGGCAGCACTCAGAGAAGGATTTTTTAGGAAGTCGTGCAGGAGGAGGTGGTCCCTGATCCCACTCCCAGAATGCCATGGAGTTCTGACAGACCAAAAGTTTCCCGGAAGGCTAAGAGGATGGAGATGTGCCAATGACAGGAAAGCAAAAAAGTAAAAAAAAAAAAAAAAAAAAAAAAGGGGGGTGGGGAGAGAGAGAAGGGGGAAGGAAGAAAACAAACAAGCAAAACAAGCATGCACATGATGACAACGCAGAAAAAATGAGGGGGAGGAAATGGAAGCTCACACACCAACTAGGACTATACTTTTTATGCTTCGGCTCTTAAGACAATGTTCAAAATCATAAACATATGAACATGCAGACAAAAAGCAATCAATGTCTGGAATGGTGTTTTGTACTTTATTCCTACACATTTGAGTTTAGTAAATAGTTAACGCGTCTTTTGACTGCATTTAAAATATATATAGTGAAAACTTATGAGAATTCAAATGTGTAATGATGGTTCTATTTTCCAATAGTACAAATAAAGCATAAGGATCTTAAAAACAAAAATTTTGGGCTGAGCCCCGGTGGCGTAGTAGTTGTGTGTGGAACTGCGGCCCCCTGGGTTGACGGTTCAAATCCAGCAGCAGCTCTCCAGGAGCAAGGCTGGGTCTCCTACTCCCACTAGAGGGCAGTGATGCCCCCCAAAAGCAAAAGAAAAAAAAATTTTTTTAAAGCACTTTAAAACACGGTGTCAGAAAGGTGAGGAGAGAGCGCACAGGGAAATATCTCTCTGCCTGAGTCAAGACAACCGTAAGCTATAAGCACAATTTAAACCTGATGAATTCACCTAGCAGAGTGATGCCAACGTTTAAAAGGGACACGGTGACAGAATACTGACCTGAGATTTGGTGTGGTACACAGAGGTTCTTGATTTTGATCCTTGCTTTTAGATGTATTGAAATTATATATTCACATTTTTAGGAAAAACCACCCTAGTGTTTTGTTAGCTGCAAGTAATTCACGTTTTGAAATGGAACTGAGTTTCTCTGTTGAAAGAGCGCCACACCACGCGGGCACAGCAAGCCTAGTTGGTGGCTCTGGACCCCGCGGGGAGGCGGCCCACATACCTCCCTCATGTCGTTGTCCAGTCCGATGTGCTCTGAGTGCTGGCGGAGACGCTCTTTCCTGCGCTGAGTGGTGGCACTTCGACTTACCCAGCGACTGCACAGTCAACCGCATCCAGAGGGTGTAGGTGGAAACAGACAAATAAACAAAACGTGGTCACTATCTTGAACAGAAAGAATGACTTGTTTAATACAGAAATGGACAACGCCTTCTTTTCAACTTATTTATTTATTATTTTTTGGGGGCATCACTGCTCTCCGGTGGTGGGAGTAGGAGGCCCAGCCCCACTGCTGGAATCGAACCTCCGTCCCAGTGGGCCGCAGTCCCGCGCACAACCACTATGCCACCGGGGCTCAGCCCTCAACTTATTTTTTATGTATTTATGCATTTCTAAGATTTACAGTCTCATCTATAAATCCCCTCGAAATACTACATCTCTGCTTTCTTTCAGATTGAGGTCTTTCTCTGCTTATAAGGTCATTGTGGCTGGATCCTGATTTGTTGTCTGCCCTGCCCTGGTTTTCTGTTTATCCACCCAAGGGGGAGAAGGGAGGATTTATGAAGACAGTAGCTGGATTGATTGATGACTGCCTGGGGCGGGGGTGGAGTGGAGTAGATGAGGAATCACTGTCAATGGGTACAAGCAGAAAGAATAGGTTCCAAAATTAATCACGGTGTTGAGTGCACAACCCTTCTTGATATGGCTGAATTATTTGACTGTGTGATATATTAATGATAGCTCAATTAAAAAGAAAGCTGAATTCACAAAAGTTGAGTGACAGATTTACAAGACCCCCAATCCCCCAAAGCTGCCAAGTCTGCTTATTACTGTACAACCAAACCCCTTATGAAACTTGGTTTCTTGGTTTAGAGATTTAGTGTCATATCCTTAGGGGACATCCCTGTTAATTGACCTAACAAGGCACTAAGTGTCAGCTGTTCTAGTTCCTATTCATTGCACAGTGTCTGGAGTCTAAGAAACTTTGCAAGCAGCCAGGTAAGGCACACCAACTGCCCTCTCCTCACCTGGAGCCCCAGAAGTGGAAGGGGAGCCAGGAGCAGGAGGACAGGGGACGTGTGGCTAATTGCCTCCAGTAACCATTGCTTCCTTTTCCACAAGACCAGGAAAAAGGGATGATATTGGCTGGATACCATCACTGAACACTTTTATCAAAGATTCCATAGAAGAATCTTGATCAAAAGAGGAAATTTTGATAATTTTTAAGCCTGAAACCAAAAGTCAACTTAAAGCGAAATCAAAGTTTAATAAAGCTTATTTTGTTTATTTTAAAACCAAATAAAAGCTTAACATAGCCAGGTAAAAATAAAAATTAAAAATATCTGCAATTTGGGTTATGTTCTTTTAGGAACTATGTATATGTAATCAAAATCAAAACAGCAACTCAAAAGATTAGACAGAAACTTCCCAGCACAGTGAGTTTGGAGCAGTTCAGAGAAGGGGTGGGGATGCTTGTACAATGAATGTGAACTGGTGCACGCTTTGCCATATACATTTCCACATCAAAATTGGTGAAAGTGGGGGTGGGGCAGGGAGGATAAGAGGAAAGTGCCCTGGTGGTGGTGCAACTGTTAAGTGCTTGGCTGCTACCTGAAATGTCAGGGGTCTGGACCTACCAGCCACTCCAGAGGAGGAGACCTGGTCACCAGCTCCCATAGGACTTCCGCTCAGGAAATCAAATGGAACAGTTCTCTGTGTTGGGGGAGCGCTCTGAGTCCAAGCCACTCAAAGTCACATAATAACAAGAACAGCAGTTTTATAAAACAACAGAGAGAATTTATAAAGGTCCTATTATGTTACTGAAAACAATGTGTGACCTTTCCCCCCTGTTTTTTTTTCTATTTATAAAGTATCTAGTTTACAAAATGCTTAAAATGAAAATGATTTATGTATGTCTTTGGTCTCAGGTTTCTGAATTATGTCATGGTAGCCTGCTACTCAGAGCATACTAATTATGATTAAACATGGCAATGAGGGACACAGCTCATCTTCAAAACAGCTTTCAAAAACTAGATTAAAAAACAACTGTGCAAAGGCCTCGTTATAGATTTTTAAAAGTAGACCCACTGGGAATGTCTCTATAGCTGATCAATTTAAGACTACTGGAAGGATACAATAAAAGTGGGTGCCTGATAAAGGACCCAGAAAAAAGTTAGTAGACTGACAAAGAATATGAACTCCAGCTAATAACAATAAAGGTTCCCGGGAGTCTGTAAAAGGGATTTAAAAAGTTAGAGTTACTATCTAGGCCAATCCAAACACACAGCAAATATATGAGGTAGATTATATATACCAGTTATCGTAATATAATACACAGCTAATAGAATCAAGGAGAAGAGATGAAGGTAAATGGCAGGACATTTTCCTTGACATGCAGAAATGGAAAAGGCTCCAGGAAAAAGACAAGGATAATAATGAGGATGTTTCAAGGAGTTTGGAAAATAGAATTAAAAGACAATGGACATTTCCCATGATTTTCTGAAAGCTCCCTCATATACATAATAAAATTGACATCTCTCTAAAGAGTCAGGGAGACAGAAAGACCCTCCATGAGCTGCACTAACACAGTGGCTCCAGCAATTGGCTCCAACATGACAACAGGGAAAATGGGGCATCTATTCCATTCGGTGGTACACAGGACCTATGTGATGACATCTAAGAACAATAATAACAAATATACATGCTCCTTGGGTTAAAAGGTCCTATTTAATTTTCTTTTTAAAATAAAACCTATAAGCACATGTTTACGGGCACACATCCTTTTTTTTTTTTTTTTGGGGGGGGGGGGGAGGCAATCACTACCCTGGTGGGAGTAGGAAACCCAGCCTTGCTCCTGGAGAGCTGCTGCTGGATTTCAACTGCCAACCCTGTTGGCTACAGTCACGCACACAACCACTCTGCCACCGGGGCTCAGCCCCGGGCATTCATTCTTGCTTTGTTACATAATTAACCTACATCACTAAATGGAGTCCTGGTGGCGTGGTGAGTTACGCTTTGGGCTGCTAACTGCAAGGTCAGCTGTTTGGATCCCCAGCCACCTGTGGGAGAAGGGCGGGGCTTTCCACTTCTGTGCAGAGATAGTCTTGGAAACCCACAGGGGCAGTTCTGCCCTATCTTATAGGGGCGCAGTGAGTCAGATCTGCGGAAGACTCACTAGCAAAACATAGTTTTACCAAAGATGATCTGAGATGCTGAAAACACTTAAGGCTGAGAATTTGTTCCTTCTTCGTAAGCACCATTTAAATTCTCTGCAATAGTTGATCAACAAGCTACACAAACTATGCGACTCTTTACATTGCAATTGGTTGACATCTTTTCTCTTTCAGACTATCATTTACCTGAAAAGTGCATTATTTGAGGCTAAGTGTAGACATGGAATATGAGATATGACATTATGTTAAAAGTAAGATAACACAGCAGACATATTTTTACTGCTGAAATCTCGCCAGGAGTCTGTCGGTAGGACAAATGGTTAAAGGTTTGACTGCCAGCCAACAGTGTCAAGTTTGAACTCACCCAGATGCTCTCCAACACATACCTGGCACTCTCCTTCTGAAGAGTCAGAACCTTGGACACCCTCAGGGGCAGTTCACACCAGGGGTCACCATTAGTCAGGACCCATTTGGTGGTGTATATATTCCCTATATATACACGTCTAATTTTTTTTGGGGGGGGCAACACTACTCTCGGTGGTGGGAGTAGGAGGCCCAGCCCCACTGCTGGAATTGAACCTCCGTCCCAGTGGGCCGCAGTCCCGCGCACACCACTACGCCACCGGGGTTCAGCCCTGTTAGAGACACTTTACAGCAGCATATAATATAGGGGTGGTTTATTTTTGCTTTTTTGGGGGGGTTGTCTAATTTTTCACTATCTGACATGCCAATTACTTTACTAGAAAGTTTCTTAATTGCTTCCTTAAACTTGAAAGCAGAGTTTTTACTGTTTTATTCAAGGCTAACCTCTCAGTGAATAGTATAAAAGCTCAAACTTCCTGCTACTAAGTCCATTCCAATGTCTGACACCACTAAACGGGGGTTCCAAAGCAGTAAATCTTTATGGGAGCAGATAGTTTCACAATTCTTCCAAGGGGTAGTCTGTGAATTTGAACTACCCATCTTGAGGTTAGGGGTCTAACACTTACCTGACAGCACCACCAGGTGAGCACTGTACTGAGCACTGTACTGCCCACCAATATGGCAAGAGTTCCAAAAATAGTTACCAAAGTGAATGAAAAAGCAATCTAATGCTATCAAGAGGAAATTAAAACTATAAAATTTAATAGTTTATTCACATCAATGTGATATAAACAATTAAGATACGATAAAGGACCCAGAAATAATGCACATTAATAATGGATGAAAAATGCATTGGGATGGAAAATCTCACCCACTGTTAAATAACAGAACATTAAATCTTGTACCATAGATAGAAAATGTGAATCCACACAGTAGTCAACACTTTTTCCCACATTTTGAAGTTCACTGCTTGTAAAAGTAGGGAAATTTCTTCACAGAATGGTTAAGCTTTATAAATTAAGGTAATTAAAGTAAAACAATAGTTCTTAGCCATTTGTTTTCATCTCGTTGCAACATATTAAATTCTAATAGCCTTCCTCTCCAAGACAGCAATATCAACACTGTATCACATACAAGATCAGAACATTTTTTTAATAGAGAATTCTTTTACCTCTGTAGTGAAGCATTCTCTATATACACTGTCCACGATAGTCTATTTAAATCAAAGAGTGCAGTCAAGAAGTTTCTTTGTTCTTTTTTAAAGCTTCATTCTTACTGTATGGTGTTCCTTTCCCAATATTTAAAAGCGTCTTCATACATGGGACACTATGAGAGAACATTATATCTGGGCCCAGAGTCTCGGGCTCCAATGCCAGCTCTGACACAAAATAAGTCTCTGACTTCAAACAGTACATACCAACTTCAAGGCGAGGCTATCTGATCTCAACCACAACTTCAAGAGGGAAGATGATTCCCCAGACTATCGATCTTGCTTCCCAAAATACTTCTCTTGTTGGCATCTCCTCTCACCGGGCAGGAGTGAGATGCATCTGAGGACTCTCACTCTGGGAGGATTTCATTAGATTGGTTTGAAAGGCAAGTGTCAAATGGCCTTATTTCAATGTTCAAAGTCTTAGGGTGGGGTGCTTTCAAGCAAATTTCAACTCTGAAATTATATACACACACACACACACACACACACACACACACACACACACACATATATGAAACAGAGCCAGAGAGTGTATGTAAAGTCAATGGACAAGAGTTTTGGGTCACTGAATCGTAGCTTTAAATCCTGGTTTCAACATTTCCTAGTTGTGATTTTACTGAGAGTTGTTGAGCCTCTCTGAATTTCATTTAAGACATTAATGAAATATTATATATAATCCGATTAGCAGATAAGCGGGACTACAATCTGCGTAATAATGTTAGCTAGTATCAGCAAGGAGTTCTGGTGCAGCTGCTCGTCATAGAGGTGGAGATTCAAACTGGCCAGCCCCTGCATGAGAGAGAGATGAAACTGTCCCAGTCAGAAGTCCGTCTCAGAGGCCCGAGGAAGCCGTCTGGCTCCACCCGACAGGCTCACGTGAGTCAGCCTCCATGTGGTAGCAGGGTTTTTTTGGGTGTTATCCACAACAGTGTCTCCGGAACTACCTGTCTCTTTGCACAGCAAGCCTCCATGAGCAGTTAAGGTATATATATACTTTAAAGCAGAAAAAAGGGACTACAAGAGGGTAGTAACTACTGTAAAATAAACCAGAGGTGAAAACTTTCCTATATTTTGACTGAGACATGCAAGGTGTTGAGAGATTTAAAATGATAAATATTAAAAGGAAACAAAACAGTAGTTAAGTGTTGCCTCGAACTCACACAAACCATTTGTTTTTGTTTTTTGGGGGCATCACTGACCTCTGGAGGGAGTAGGAGGCCCAGCCTTGCTCCTGAAGAGCTGCTGCTGGATTTGAACCGCCCTCCCAGTGGGCCACAGTCCTGCACTCAACCACTATGCCATCGGGGTTCAGACCCCATTTTTTTTTCTTTTGATGTACCTTCTATGTGGACCTAAATAAATTAGTAATTCTAACACATTTCAGAAAAATTCTTCAGCTAGTCAGCCAGGTAAATGGCAAGGTTTTAATTCCTTTCAGGTTATTAAAAATATGATATTAATAACACAAATATGAACTCAGATATTCTCACATGTACATGTATTGTGATAACTCCACAAGGTCTAGCTTAGTAGTGCTTATTATCCTTAAAAAGATAGCCTTAAAGAGGATGAAATAAATGGGTATGATCATCATATACTGTAAAAATCATTTACTATGGTTGCTTTTTCTCTTTAACAAAGAATCATGATGAGCATCAGGAAAGGGGTAAGTACCCCAAATTCTGCAACCATACATCTCAATAGATCATTTGGAGTTAGCAACATCTTTCAGGAGCCTTCTCCGTACTGACTTGGGTCAAAAGGCAAAATACACTTTCTTATTCTCCTGATTCTCTACTTGGCTTATGAAAGTCAAGGGAGCATGGGGCCTCCTCCATTTTGAGCACCCTGTCTCGTCAGTCCTGTCCCCCCTTCTCTCTCCCCTCCATTTCTTTAGAGCCTGGCTCCTTGTCCCTCCTTGCTCTGAGTCTCCCTCACGAGGAGCGCGCAGAAGTGACAAGGGTGAAAGCACACGCAGTCTTCTGCTGAGAAAACAGCTAAGTAAGTGCTTCTTTGTCCCGGGTTGCTGAGCTGGCTAGTGGCTGCCAATGATCTGAATCCTAGCATTGCTCATTTTCAAGTCAAACCTTTTTCTTCACAACTCCCCATATTTCCCAATAATATTCTTCTGTGCTTCTCAAGTTTTTATTGTTCACTTGTTAACAAAATACTTAATTTCCTCTATTTTTTAGTAATTTCTTTGGGGGGGCATCACTGCCTCTGGTGGTGGTGGGCACTACCCAGTGCTGCTCCTGAGAGCCGTTGCTGGATTTGAACCACCAAGCCCACGGGCCGCAGTCTCGCACTCAACCACTTATGCCACCGGGGCTCAGCCCTTTCTTTTCTTTTTTGGGGGGTAATTTTTCTAATATCAAGAAACTCTCTAAAACTGAGTACTGTTTTTAGCTCACACCAGAATCTGACAGCTTCTGCCCGGCATCATCCACCATGAAGAATGGCAAACATAAACATTCACTGCTACTGCGGCCATTGCAGCTCACGGTGACCCTAACGGGCAGAACTGTCCCTGTGTTTCTGAGACTTTCAATCTGCATGGAGCAGAAAGCCTTTGACAAAGCAACAGCTTTGTATGCAGAGCTTTTGGTGGGCTTGAACTGCTGACCTTGTGGCTATCCCCCTAATCTGTAACCCCCTGCATTACCAGGGTCCCTTGGATGAAGAATGATAGGGTTCCTAACTTTTGCTCTTGATACTTAGTGTGAAAGAGCAAAACCTACCTTGTAAAACTTCTATTACAGAGCATTGAGGTTTGTATTTATACAGTCACTTAATGTGTGGCAATAGTGTACATTAGCAGAAAAAACGTTATTAAAATCTCTAGATTATTTTTATCACAGAATTAAAGGTCAAATGCTCACGGTATGTCAAAGCGTATTTCGAGTGGACTCTTTTGTTTGAAGAAGAATCAGATCGAGAAGATACTTAGTAGTTAAGCACTGCTGCTGTATTGAAGACGCAGAACATCCCCCTTTTCGACCCCTCTCAACCAACCACTCAAGGGAACAAGCTTACTTGCTGTTGGCTGGTCCGTTTGCCAAGACGTCTGACTGTAACTTTGGAAAGAATCCTCGCTCATATCTGCCTTGACCAATTTTCATATCCAGCAGATGGGGGTGGATTGCTGTGTGATCCATTTTCATCAGTCGCTGCTCAATTGACTGGGCTAGAATTAAATTTGTAACATATTAGAGACACTTCATTGGCTAACCCTTATGAAACAATGCTTCCTCTATTTATAAGCCTACCAAGAAGATAATCAGATAATTTGAAAATCTATTTTTACACAGGCTCTTCAGAAATCAGTAAATTGTACATGAAAAAATAGTGGTACTTAAGTACTGACTTCACACGTGTTCAAAGCAGGGAAGCAGGATTGGAAAAATCTATCGTTTAGTATTTCCCTTAAGCAGGAAATAGTGTGCTGTTAAATAAAACATGGTCCTAAGTACATTGATGAAGATCATGACAAACCAAGAGATTGTCAAGGCGCCAAGAGAGAGGAGGAAGGGAAGGGAGAAAGAAGCACAGGGTCTTCATCACTCCCTTGGTGCAGCCCCGTTAAATATTCACGCCTCCCACTGATAAAATGAAAGCTGCATCAAGTGTATGACCTCACTTTTTGCAACAGTCACATTCTCCTGAGCAGAGCTCACTGAGGAGCGGTTAGTAGATCAGAGATATTGCAGAGGAAGACTAAACAGACAGGCA
>PVJH01029008.1:0-26568 GCA_004026705.1 Nesogale talazaci | reverse complement strand
CATGAGCTTCCTAAATTGTAATTCTTTATGGAAGTAGAAAGCCCCATCTTTCTCCAGAGGAGTAGCTGGTAATTTCAAATTGCTGGCCTTGCAGTTAGCAGCCCAACACCACCAGTTTTCACACCAAAAGAAATATTACTGGGTTGTTACCAGAAGGGGGAAGGAAAGTCCCTGGCTAGAGGGGTCATTTGAGTGACAGGCATTAACATACCCTAAAAGTATGAGGAGGTCTGCAAAAATAAAAATGGAAGATGGTGGAAGTAGGGCAAGACTTTCAGAGATTTTCAAGAGTTAAAGCCAACAGGGGCAAATACTGGCATAGACACGATTCTATCATTGTGATCAGGAGCAGAAGCTTGGACAGACATGCAGGCTGAGTACTGTGGGAGGGAGCGGGGGACTATCCCAACAAATTTATTTAAGATTTGCCAACAGGCTATGTATTTTCAAAGGATATGTGACTATACCTACACATGTATCTAAATGGTTGACAATATATATGCATATTTACTTTTTGTGATAGGTGGGTTTATTGTGCCAACACGGCCAATGAACACAGGCGAGATTAATTGAAGGGTGGGGAGATAAATGTCTCAGCGAGTCTCATCTTTCTTGTCTCTTGCTAGTTGATCATTGGACCGGTGTGTGACTGCCCTGCTTGTTCTGTGCCTCAATTTACAAGCCACCTGTGGGACATCTAACCCATGGACTGTGTCACTGGAATTTGAGGTTCCTTCAAGACCTGTTTTACTACGCTACTGGAATGTACATCTGTTGACTGGGGACTGCCAGACCGTGTGATCTGGCTGACTGTCGGTGACCTGCCTTGCTGTTTGCTGCCTGTGGCAAGATACCCTGAATTTCTCTCCGGAGGATTACCCAGAGGCCCTCAAGACATGAAGGACTGACAGTGACTAAGTTGTCTCATGAAAGTGAGTTGTACTGAGCCATTTGTACTGCTTTATAGATTAATTGTTTATTTCTTATGCTACCTTTCTATCTATCTAAATAGATATAAATTATGTGTCCTGTTTTTGTCTCTCTAGAGAACCCTAACATACTTTTACTGAATTATACCCATGAATGTGGTTGAGCATACACAGAAGAAAGGAAAATTTCTTAGAAATTACCAAAAACTTTGATGGACTGAGTTACTGTGTCTGGGGAATCTGGCCCTAAGTCTCTGGCTCTAGGTTAAAGTCAATTGACTTCACATAATTCATAGAGATAATGGACTACATCCTACTTGTGTGACTAGTGACTGGGATTTTAAAAACTATGAGTATCCACTTACTAATGTGCAGATAATGGTCTTTCTGTATCCAGAGGAAAGAAGAATGATGAAAATGATAAGATAAAGGGAAAAGTTAAGACTAATGGACCACACAAATGTAGGTCTCTATAACTTATAGACCAAAAGAGAGAGAGATCATGCCCAGCTACCACTACCACTCTGCACAGCATCACATTAGAAGGTTCTGGATAACATGTGACAAAAATGTGAAAGGACAAACAAAACTTAATAGTCAGAGACAAGTAGGAACTTCCAAGACTAAGATCCGTAGTCTCCTTACAGGCCTGGAACTTAATTCATCCCCATGTTAGAATAATCAAAAAGGTAATTATTCAAGAACAAAGTTCAGAGAGCTAGGAGAAGAGGAGGAACAGAAACAGGAAACAACAGGGAGGACGTAGAATTAATGATAGTAAAATAAAGGGATTATAGTACATGACTTGAAACAAACGTGCATGAATTATTGAATTATTAAACAAGGGTATAAAACTGATGATCAGCTTCGTACACCATCTATTTCAATAAAAAGTTTAAAAGAAATAATATATTTGATCTTTTCCTAATGCATTTTCCAATGCCAAAGTACATATACATTTTAAACTTTCTGGTTGATACTGATACTTCTTTCATTTTAAAATCATTTTATTGAAGGCTCATCAATTCTTATCACAATCCACACATGCATCCATTGTATAAAGCACATTTTACATTTGTTGCCATTACCATTCTCAAACAGTTTCTTTCTACATTAGCCCTTGGTATCAGCTCCTCATTTTCCCCCTCCTACTCCTCCCTCCTCTCCCATGAACCCTTGGTAATTTATAAATTATTATTATTTTGTCATGTCTTACACTGTCCAATGTCTCCCTTCACCTACTTTTCTGTTGTAAAAAAAATAGAGGAAAGAACTAGGAGGCAAAGGGCATTTATATAGGTCTAAATACAGGCATGTATGTATGTAAATATATTTATATAATGAGAGGGGAATAGATCAGTGTACTTATATGTATACTTTAAGAATTAAGGTTTACCTTGGACATTGGGACTCAACTCAATTATTCCCTCCACACAAGAACACTTGATTTAAAAATTCGGCATTCCATGATACTCACCTCCTCACAGGATTACTGAAGACAAAGCGAGTGCATAAGCAAATTTGATGAAGAAAGAGGATGGTTCTCAGCTATCCAAACATATAGCATCTGGGGTCTTAAAGGCTTGAAGGTAAACATGCGGCCCTCTAGCTCAGAAGCAACAAAGCCCACATGGAAGAAGCACACCAGTCTGTGTGATCATGAGGTGTCAATGGGATCAAGTATCAGACATCAAAGAACAAAAAATCATATCCTTGTGAATGAGGGGGAATGCAGAGAGTGCCTAGTGCAAACTAGGCAACTGGAAATTCCCTTACTGGAAATTCCGCTGGGTAGAGATGAAGCAGTCAGGGTGCAGTGTAGCAACAATGAAACATACAACTTTCCTCTGGTTCTTAAATGCTTCCTCCTCCCCCCATCATGATCCCAAGTCTACCTTACAAATCCGGCTAGACCAGAGGATGTACACTGTTACAGATAGGAACTGGAAACACATGGAATCCAGGACAGATGAACCCCTCAGGACCAGTGGTGAGGATGGGGATACGGGGAGTGGGGAGGGAAGGTGGAGTAGAAAGAGGAGACTGATTACAAGGATCTACATATAACCCCCTCCCTGGGGAATGGATACTGGCACTTCTTTAAGAGAATACGTTTACTCATCGCAGGCTCTGGGTACCAAATTACTCTGCTAAATGTTTGTATACAAATTTCTGCATCTTCACATCTTACTCAAACAATTGAAATAAGGACGTCATTTTACTCTTTGCTTATTCCTGATTTACAGCATAAACACATACATTAGATAAGATGACACAGTTACTATATTACAAAAGTGATAACAGGGAGATTGTTTAAGAGTTTCAGAACAAAATTGTCTCTCATTGTTGTCCTCATTGTCAACAGATAATCCCCAAAATTTCTCTACATGCGAAGTTCAACCAACCGAAGGGCATATCCTAAACCTAGATAACTCTTGGATGAAAAGGAGACAGCACGTCAGTAGATCCCTGTGTTTCCCGGAATCCTGACCAGATTTATACCCAATGCTCATTCGGCATGTGGAGATCTCTGAGTTCTAGTTTCTACTGGTTACTGTCCTTGGCTAATAATAGTGGATTGCAGACTTGGATGATTGACTTTTATTTTAATGGGGGTTTTCTCCTTCGTGAACCTATGCCTCCTGTTTTTGACCAAACCAAACCAAATCAAACCAACTTCATAGATCAACCCTATAGGACAAGGTAGAATTGCCCCTATGGGTTTTCAAGACAGTGACTCTTTCCCTGAGTAGGATAGAAGTGCTTGAAATTATTCCTGCCCTCCTATGAGGGCTTGAATTTGTTTGGGGCTTGAATACTTGTCTTCAGTAGTCTAGTTTTTTTTTCTACTTCTGGTCATTTTACATATCCTACTCTATTAATCCCATGCTGGTGACTGAAGGAGTTCATTTTATTTTACTTTCTGTTTCCTGCCTTATTGTTTTAATCTGTTACTTAGGCAATGCTTCTATACCAAAAGGAATATCCCAGGCATCATTTCCAGTACCTTGAGGCCCCCATTTTTTAATTAAAAATCACTTTATTGTGGGCTCGTACATCGTTTTTCACAAAATATAAATAAACATACTCTGCCAAGCACTTTCACATGTCCGCTGCTGTTATTGTTCTCCAATCGTCCGCCTTTCCCCTTGAGCCTCTGGTATTGGCTTTTCCATCCCTTCCCCTCCCCACCAACCCTCAATGCTTTATATATTATTATTGTTCTGTAATATCTTAGACTGCCTGATCTCTCCCTCAACCCACTCCTTTGATGCCCGTCCTTCCAATAGGACCTTATGTGTATGTCCTTGCCGTTGGTTCCTTCTCTCCACCCCGCCTTCTCTCCACCCTTCCAGCAGATTCAGTCTCACCACTGGCCCGAAGGTTTAGCAACAAGCATAAGAAAGAGTCAAAATAAGCCAGTGTGGAAAGGGGAGGCAGCACAAGTGTTAAAGTTAGGATTTGACATTTTCTTCTACCACCAACTACTTGATCTTAGGAAATGAGAGGAAGTGGATAATGTTGCCAATGTGACTGTGTCCAAATTGTCACCGGGTTTGCAATACATCGATTTTATTGTCAACAAGATTTTAAAAAAGTTATAATCTGTGGCATTTTCTTAATATATTCCTTTTATCAATTAAAATTATTATGCTAGCCACTTATATAATAGTTCCATTGTACTTACTTGTTTTATATGATGTCTCATCGTCTGCTAAGCTAAGCGATGTGGGGTTGGCTAGAATAGGGAGATTGATGAGTGATTTCAACACAATGGACTGCTACCGCTTGGTTAGCAGTTCAAAACCTACCAGCTGCTCTAGGGAAAAGGAGACTTCCTGAAATGCAATGTACCTCCATCCCCCACTCAAGTCACAATTTTTAAAAAATGGTAGCAACTGATTTACTCAAAATGTGAGACTAGAGTAAGAATCAATATGTGTAGGAAAGAACATATGTAAATGCGTGAAATTTTTTTAAGGTTTAAAGCCTAACTGCGAGTCAATAAATCTGTTGAAATTTGCACGGTTCATCCGGTGAAGTGTCAAGTTGTGAAAGAAAATGGAAGACCTGGACTTCTCTTTTGTGCCATATCTGTGCTGGCAACATATGGCAGCCAAATCGACATCAACACCGCATCAAGTCGATGCTGATCCATTGCCATCCCAGAGGACAGGATAGAGCAGGCCCTGGGAGTGTCTGAGCGCGAAGCTCCTGCTCGGGAAGAGTGCCTGGTGGGTGGGATGCCGACCATGCTCTCCAGCACATACCACTACCCAACCGGGGCCACTGAAATGATGGCAGCAGGAGGGAAGCAACGAAGCTGAAATGGAAATCACTGAGATCCTTGAAAGGAAAAGAGAATGTGCTGTGCAAATGCTTTGACTTGACTTAATTAATCTATTTTTAACAAATTAAATTTAGGCCCTTAATCTACTTGGCTGGATGCCTTTAAATCGTTGCTCTTTTTCTTCCAAAATATAGATAATTGTAAAAACTCTGATTTATTTTTCCAAAATTCATTTTGCTTTGAAAGAAACCTTGATGGCTTAGTGGGTTACACAATAGTTGGCTATGACTTGGTTAGCGGTTCATAACCTACCAGCTCCTCTGGGGAAAAGAAGACTTTCTACTCCAGCAAAGAATCTTGCCGTACAGAAAGCCCACAGAGGCAGTTAGTGCGACTCACTCCCATCGAGTCACTGTGCACCCGAATGCACTCAATGGGAGTGGGTATGGTTTGGGGCCTTTTTAGAATTTTGCTTTAGTAATTGCTGGTGGCAATATTTCAGTTGAACTCCTGTTTTTCTTTTTCTTTTTTTTTTGCTTATAGTTTTTTATTATTATCAATTGGTAGTTAATAATATATCATGTCATATCATTCCATAGTTCAATCATGTGAAGCAGTATTGTACAATTGCTACTACAATCTGTTTTTTGTTTTGTTTTGTTTTGTTTACAATCCGTTTTTTAACTCCTGTAAGAAGTCTTTTGCAATACCAATCCCTATTTTTTTTAATACTTTTACTGGGGGCTTTTATATCTCATCACAATCTACACATTCACACAGTGTGTGAAGCACATCTGCACATATTCTTCCATCACTATTTTCAAAGTATTCTCTTCCCCCTTGAGCCCCTGATATCAGTTCCCCATATCTTCTCCCACCTGCCCTCCCTCTCAAAAACTTAAGAAGTTATAGATTATTTTCCCATATCTTGCATCCTCTTCCTTTGACCTTCATCCATTTTTCCATTATTATTCCCCCCCAAACTGATCCTTGTGATCAATTCCCTCTTTCCAATGCCCACCTGTAATCAATTGTACATCCCCTCACAGAGGGGTGACAGGGAAGAGAGGAGCCAGTCAGGGTGTAGTATAGCACCGATGAAACACACAACTTTTCTTTAGTTCCTTTAGTTCCTTGGTGCTTCCTTCCCCTTCCTACCCTGACCCCAATTCTACCTTACAAATCAAATTCGACCAGAGCAGGCTCACTCCTACAGATAAGAGCCCACAACACAGGAATCCAGGATCGATAAACCCATCAGGGCCAAGAAGGAGAGTAGAGATAGCAGGAGGATTAGGGGAGTGTGAGGAGAGAACAGGGCAATCGATCACTTCCTGTCCTTTTCATTTTTCTCCTCTTTTCATAGCAGTTTGCTCTTGCTACCCTTCAGGATTTTAAGATGTTCCTTGGAGTGTCACATGAAACAGAAAACTTCATCATATCAGAGCATAAGGCAACAGCAGAAGAAGCCAGGCCGTATTTCTTGCTTCTCAAGCAAGAGTGCCAAGATAAAAGAACATGGCTTATAAATGATGTTAGAAAATTTCATTTTAGACTATTTTTTTAATTACTCTTGATTCTGGTTACAGCACAAATGCCTACAGTGCCCTAATGGCTTCAATCCATGTCCAAGTTCTTCATGATTTCTTCTACATACAGTCTCCCTTAAAAATTTCTCAATTTAGAGCCTTTAAGACGCAACTTTCATCCCTAATGAATCACACTAAAGAGGAACCATGTCACTCTGCCCTTCGAAGAGAACAACAAAAAAAAAAAAACAACAAATGTCAATGCCTCTGTCTTTCTTTTAGAGTTCTAACATCTGATCCCTGAGCACATTCTCTATGTCACACTTTAAAACGATGCCTTGCTATGAAAAGCAGTTTTGCATAAAAATGCCCAGACTGTCAGTTGCTGTTTTCAGTTATTTGTGTAGGGGGGCGGGGGGCCCAAAGTATCTTCCAGTCTGATGTAGCTTTAATCAACCTATAATTAAATATATACCACTCTCTTTCTGTTCCCTGCTCTCTCTCCTGCTGTTGAAAATAGATTTGGGGGGGCATCACTGCCCTCTGGTGGTCGTGGGAGGAACCCAACCTTGTTCCTGGAGAGCTGCTGCTGAATTTGAACCCCCAAGCCCATGGGCTGCAGTCCCACACTCAACCACTATGCAATCAGGGCTCAGCTCTGAAAATTGATTTTTTAAGAAATAAAAATTATTATGTTTAAAATGTGTGTGATATAAAAAAAAGTCCATCTAAATCCAATTTTATATGGACTGTCTTATAACACATCAGCTGGGGAACTCCAAGAAAGATCTTGAAAACCAAAGATGCTCATATTTGGTAGGAACCACATAGGCTTCCATCTAAAAACATTAAACAATTGAGGATCAAAAGTAGCATAAACAGTGTGGATACAAACAAAGTGACTACACAGTGTAGAAGACAATCTCTCCCCTTGTCTCCAACAGAAGTTTCTGGGAAATGTGCTGGAGAACATGGATACATATAAAATCTGTTTTATCAACCATGGCTTCATATTAATGACAAAGCCAAAATCTTCAGCATCTAGTCCAATGGAAAGGCAGAACTGGGAGTGCCGCATCTCAGTATAGTGATACATATGGTCTTGTGCTTATGGTATGAAAACACAGCATCACAGTTGTTAGTATGGCCTTGAAACTAGACTATATGGATTCAAATACTGTGATTCTATCCTACCTCAGACACTTAATGTTCCAGTGTGTCAATTTCCCCAACAATAAAATAACAAGAATGACTACCCATAGGTTTGTTAAGTAAATTCATTGAAGGGGGTAACAGGCATAAAACAATATAAAGTGCATGAGATCTGGAAATTGGAACTTTACTCTTTGCCACATTCTGACTCTGTCTCTAATTACTTCATATCATCTCTTTTGGAGGGGACAGATAAGACACTCCACTTGTCATTTTCTATATATTCTACTATTTTTTTCCCTAAAGAAAACCTAGTAGTCAAAGCATCATCCAATATACCTGAGTAATAGTTTTTTACTAATGAGTAAGAGTGCATCTTACATTAAGTTACTCCAAGATTGACAAAATGTCAACAATTGCTGAAACTAGATGACTGGTCTGCAGAAGTTCATTCGTTTATTCTCTCCCTTTGTGAATATTTGAAATTCTTCTTAGCATTTTTAAAATTAGATACTGAAAAATCTTTGGTATCATCCAGTTCTGAAATGGACTTTGAAATTCAAATTACTAATAAATATATCAAGAGACTAGATGCTCCTTTTCTGTTTTGCCAGACTATGGAGGAAATAAAGAAAAAAATGTTTAATTCTCAAAGATTTTTAAGGAAAGTTAAAGGGGCCAGGTGGCAATGGTTGGAAGGGGAAGTAGAATAACTTATCCAGTCCTTTTTGTCCTCTTGGTCTTACAGCCCTCTCCCCCTGGACCCTGATCATGCACCTGCTTAGCTGTGGCCCCATCTCTCTGGCTTCAGTGTCCCAGGTGTGAGCACGCATTCTCATGAGGTTGTCCATGTTCAGTGGTGAGCCGCAGTGTGACTCACTTGTGGTTTGACATGCTTCCTCCAAATAATGTGGACTCTTTTGAGACCGTAACTTCTGAGACTGAAACTTCTCCTGTCCTTTATGAAAATCCAGTTGGATCACACACACATATACACACAGAGAGAAAAATTTATCAAAAAATGTTACTTTACCAGAGTGAAATGCATCTACTACCTGGCATTATTTGTGCATGACTGACCTCAATCAAAATTGCCTTTCATAGGTAAATTGGTACCCAAAAGAATTTTACATACAAATGGATCAAGTACAACAAGCTGGCTGAAAAGGGGAGAAAAGTATCTCTTGTTTTGTATTTAGGTTTACATCAGCTCATTGTTTTTATCAGTCTGCTTCCAGGTGGGCAAAACTCCCCATGGCACCACCGCAGTGGTGGAAAAACTTCTGGCATGTAAAAAGGGATTTCATTGTTTCTAGTGCCTGTGAATTATTCTGTTTGAATGTCCACTACTCAAAGTGTACATGTACATTACAATTTCTACCATTGACCTGATACTAATTGAGCAAAATTTATCGCAGCATTGGAAGACGATTCATCTCTTCTAGACCATTTTCAAATATATTTGAAAAGTAAAACACTGGCTTTTTTTTTCACTTGCAGTCAGTGGAGGCAAAGATGAAAAAAAGATGAAAGAGATTACAGAACCGCAGACTGTTCAAACCAAAGTCCCTTAACTTTGTAGGCAAAGGTGCCACGGCTACGGCAGGAGATGTTTGCTTTATTAACACACTACAAGCAGTCCCCAGGCAAGGGATGAAATCCTTTCCAAGCAGACGCATTAGTTCTTGTTAGTCGTCGTGCAAGGAAAGTTCAAATCTGATTCAATGTTCTAAAGGCAGCACACGCAGCAGGTGAAGGTGGTTGTGATAAGGGGATTTGTTGAGAGTGCGGTTACTTTCAAAATCGGGGCAAATGTTCACAACATTAAACAATTAGTCAGAGTAGTCTGTGCTCAGGTGCTCATAACCAGAGGACTTACACAGGCCTTCATGCTACCTTCGTCTGAGGCCCTGTACTACTGGCTTACAGCATGCCCTCTTTGTCGCTGTACTCAGGCCTCTAGGTGAAAACCCTGAAGGCCAAGTGGAAACTAGAGGAACTTCAGTGAGCTTTCTCTATCCCTCCTTCTGGTCTGTGATCAGGACATGAGCCTTGCTCATCACATAGAATGAAGTGTAGCTTTGTTTCCTTATTCGGTAACAGTTCAATGCAAAGCCAAGTTCTCAAAAGGAGACACCTAAAGCAAAAGGTAAAGAGTTTGGGGAGTACTAGGTTCAGAATAACGGAGCATAAACACCGACCTCAAGGTTTCTCCAAGAAGAGGTGTGGTCAAGAAATCTGCTATCAAACATAATGTGGAAGTACTATTTTCCACATGGCTGGCCCTGATAGACGGTACTCTTTTACAATCTCTGGTTAAATCAAATTATAAGTAAGGGTAGCTAGTGTCCAATGTACTCTAGAAAATCTAAAGAAAGATTCGAGTTTCAAATTTTAATCAGTCAGAATGAGACTACGATTTAACACTACTGTCTGGATACGATTACAGATAAAGTCTCTGAAGATAATAGGCAACAAATCTCCTATCTCATAATTAAATATGTATTTGTACTAACATAATGAATTGTCTCAAATTTCAAATCAGACAGTACCTGGAACGACCGGAGCCCAGTGACTCAGGAACACAGAGCAGGACTGTAGCTCATGGCGGGATGGTTTTTTGTTCAGAACTTGTAAAGATAAGAAGTATAAAAAATGAAGGTGTTTGCCTTGGCTTCAGAATAGCATAGCAGCCCTGCATAGGGAAGGCCCAGGCATATAATCTTTGGTTAACACATCCAAAACAGGCAACAGAGAAACGAACAAGCAAACCAAAGCACCTCAAATTATCCATAGAGCAATATTGCGAAGCAAGCATTTTTCATAATGTTAAGTTGAGAAGTCAAAAATGTTAACTTAATTCAGTGTCACCTAGGGGCTATTCTCATAAAATTTTCCATAAAGCAAAATGTCTATACTCAGGTTCTGCTGACACTCAACAAATTACAGGTGATGAGTTAAGCCTATATTGACAATATAGTTCAGATAAACGAACTATGTGTTATGTCTACATACACATGGATTCCTATGCAATGCTAAAGAATAATGAATTTGCTAAAAGTCTCATAATATGGATAAACTGGGGGCATTATGCTAAGTGAAATAAGCCAGTTTATAAAGAGACAAATATTATATTGCAAACAATCAAGAACAGGTTTACCGAGAGTAACGGCCTCTGAGCTGATTCTGTGGCTCATGGCACCGCTATAGGACAGTGATTCTCAACCTTCCTAAGGTCGTGACCCTTTTCTACAGTTCTTCATGGTGTTGTGGTGACCCCCCCCAACCATAAAATTATTTTTGTTGCTACTTCATAACTGTAACGATGCTACTGTTATGAATCGGGCAACCCCTGTGAAAGGGTCATCTGACCGCCCCCCACCCTAAAGGGTTGTGACCCACAGTTTGAGAACCGTTGCTATAGGACGAGGAAGAACTGGTTCTGTGGATTTCTTTGGCTGTAGATGTTTACTAAAGTAGGAAGCCTCGTCTATCTCCTGAAGAGCAGTTAGTAGTCTTGAACTGCGGGCCTTGCAATGCGATGTATAACTCATTAGATCACCTGGGCTCCTGGTTACCAGGGATGGCAGTAATAGAGTTTTGTACAGCAAAAGAAGAGCAAATCACTCACTAAAGGATAGACACGTAGTCACTTCCCTGAAGGAAAGGCAACACGGAATAAGCGGGGGTGGGTTTGGTAGCATGAATGAGAAAAGAGAATCACTTGGAAGAGAACAAGAGTAAATGAGAAGGAAAGTGAACAGCCTTGTACACAAGTGCCTGCAAGAACGGTAGCAGCAGACGGCATCTACCAGGAGATATATAGTTAGAGATGTGAGCTCCACAACTCTGGGGAAGCCAAGGGGGCACTCACAAGTGTCCACTGCTGTGGCAGGGATATTCCTACAGAGGACTTGCAAACATAGCCAAGGATACTGCAGAGCGTAGCATGGGCCAAGGTTTGAAAACGTCTCAGCCACCTCGAGAAAGGAAGCCACCGAGCTTGGTGACTTTGGACCAGGAGCTTGGGGGAACAGCTAAGTCAAATGCCATAACATACTCCACAAGGACAATATTCTGCTTTGGTGAGGAGTGATGGGGGGGGGGAGGCTTCTGACAGACCCACAAGCAGCCATTTAGCATGACCCTGTTGGTATCATCTCCACCAGAGTAAAGAAGTGGGAAGGAAGTCAAAGTCTCGAGGAATTAATTGGTCCAAAGGATTCACGGACCACACAAACCACAGCCTCTGCTACCCTGGGATTAGAAGGACTAAACCATCGAGCAGCAAGAGGATCTGCAGCTGCCACTATAACCTGCTCTGATCAGAACCACAGTCCCAAATCCTTGACAGAGTGCGGGGGGGAATAGAGCAATTTAGCAAACAAAAATCACAAAAACAGACGGGCCTGTTAGAGACTAATGGAACCCCCACAATACCGTGGCCTTCAGAAATCCTTCAAATCGGGAAAGAACCATCACCCCAGGCGATCAGAACACTGTCAGTCAAGCAACCGATACATTATTATATAAAGTTAACAGAACACCACGGGGGGAGAATGTACTCCTCAGAACAATAACCATAAGAAATCAAGAGGGCGAATTGGGCCCCAAACAAAGCAGGAAAGGCAGACAGAGGCAGGAAAGAGCACAAATGGAAACAAGACACTGAGGGAGGGAGTGGGAAGAAAGAGGCTACACTGAGGATTTTAACCAGCTAGAAAAAGAAAATGTGTCCAAGTGGCTGAGTAGAAAACGCATTCTCTGTAAACTGTCAGCCAAGCTACAGTATAAAAATAAGTTCTTGTTTCTCAAAAGTAAAAGTTTATTTAGAAAATAAATCCAGCCAACTAAGAGGGTACTTGCTACTGAAAAAAAAACCTCACTGCCATCTAGCAGAGTCCAACTCATTTGACCATGTACAGCAGAGTGGAATTTTTTCTTAGGCTTCTAATACTATCAATCCTAGCAGAAACAGATAGTTTCTGCATGTTGGGAAGCTGGTGAGGTTGAACTACTGATCTTGCACGTAGCAGCCCAAGATTTCACTTGTTGCACCACCAGCATGCAGCAATTCTTGGCTGCATTCCAAGCATACTGCAAGTACTTTATATTCATTATTTAATTGATCCTAAAATCACTGCTAGCTTACTAATATTGATATTGACCCTTCACATAAGCACAGTCCAGGTAACTGCAATCCAAGAATCTAACCTCTGTAGTGAATTGATTGCCTCCCAGGGAGATGGTCCCTGGGTTTGAGTTATGCCTTGTGCCCCCAGGTCTAGCATAGCATAGCCTAAATGTGTGAAAATATTCATAAGACGAATGGATGAAACTATTTTAAACCTGTGATATGCTCATATATGCTGTTTGGAACAGAGTTAAAAAAAACTGCAGATCTAGGCTCTGAAACCAAGGCCCTATCAATTGCAACATCATTCATGTCACCAGGCTGCCTCATGGGCTTCAGATATATACCAGCCAAAAAAATACAGGTCAATCAGAGAGTGGATTCCTACAGGACATGGTAGACATGCCCTTGTGGGTTTCAAAAACAGTTAACTTTTTAGAGGAGTAGAAAGTCTTGTCTTTCTCCTGCAGAGCAGCTGGTGGTTTCAAACCCTTGACTTTGCAGTTAGTTGAAACTCACTGTGCCATCAGGGTTCCAGTTCAGTTAGACCCTAGGTTCGGTTTTTTTCTCAACTCGATGAGTTGACGTTGTTTAAAAATAACTCTTCCCTGGTCAAACACAGTTGTTGAAATCAACTTCATAATCCCAAAAGGAGACTAAGAAGATAAGCTTTTTCTGAGACAAACCATTCTCAGTTACCACGTCACAGCTTACACCAATTTCCCTGGGGATTCTTTCCTGTCCCTGCAGAGGAGGACTCATGCCCCCTTAGCTCTCACATACTACGGTAGCACTTGCCATACTGGATTTAATTGCCTGCTACAGCTGATGACCCCTCTGGTCTGTAATTTTGTGAGGGCAGATCCTGAACCATACAGACCCTCTGCTATTTAAAAAGGCCTTTTTTTCCCCTTAACTGCCCTCAAATTTACCCCCAGATCATGGTGGCCCAATGCACAAGAGGATTGGACCACTGTGAGCTGCAGGATTTTCACTGGCTAGTTTTCCAAAGGTGATCATCAGGCTTTTCCTTCTAGTGTCTTAGACAAGTGGCACCTATGCTTGAGGTGCACAGGCTGATAACTGAGCCTAGAATCCCCTAAAGGTAGAACAGAATCAGACTACATGCCCCTCAAGGCCCTCCTATTGTGCTATATATGATCAAAAGTATTTGTGAAATAAATGGACGGCATAATATGCGGAAATTGTGTCATTCATATGGCCTTGGAAAGTTGTTCACTTCTTATTACCAGGGAGAAGTAATAAGATGGGATAAAATGTTTGAGGTGATCTTCTTATGTCTGATGGTGAGATAGCTGTGTGTGTGTGTGTGTGTGCATGTGCAAGCCAAGCCAAAGAAATAAGGGGGGGGGGAGCTAAAGAATAACAAAAAATAAAGCATATAAAATATCATACACACCCACAAAAGAAGGATCAAGGCTCTCTGCACACACAGAAAGAGCACGTTATTTGTGGAAAAGGCTTAATCTTTCTATCACCACTCTTAGGATTCATCAATTCCAAAACACTATGGAAAAATAATCTTGAAATATGCTTTCTTAAATCCAATTACTGAAGGGACTGGAACACTCAAAGATAATGTGAAATGCACGCTGTTGCTTGTCTAATTAAATAGGATATCCTTCTGGACATTTGGAACCGCTAATTGGTTGGGGGAATATGCGCACGTAGTGGGCAGATTACCTTCACACATCTGCCTTCGCCAGATGTCAGAAAGAAAGGGAGAGTCATTAAACACAGGTTAGCTAATTTGTTTGCTTATCACAGGAACCAACTGGATAGTTCAAATACTGCACAGGATTGTAAATCCTCTTAGAATTTAATAGGAAGTTTTGAGCTACACTGGGGCCAGAGTGATTTTTTTTTTTAATCTTCCACAGGTCTAGGAGGAGGAGGCTGGCCAGAATCCCCAGGAAATGGCAATCAGAGAGAGTTGTGGCTAAGGTTTAAGAGTAGTCTGTCTCATTAACAAAAAATGGCTCTTGATTTCCAAGGTGCCTGAAATTACTGACCCGGGGCTGGGAAAATGAGGACAGAGAAGTAAGTCTCCAATTAAGGAAACCAGTAACTTGGTGAATCACTAAAGCCTTACTTAGTCACAAGAATACATCCGTTTTCTTTTTAACTGCATAATCACATGAATGTTCATAAGCATTCGCCTGTGGGAAAGGAATTTAATCCTTTTTCAGAAGGGAAATAAAATAGTGTTATAAGATCTTGCTGCTCCCAAGAATCTGCTCATTTTAACACTGCAGACCTAAGGACAAAAGAAAAAAGCTGACACTATTTAGAACTAGTCCAAATAGAATTTTTAAAAAAAATGGGAAGAAAATGGTATGGGACCAAAAAAAATTAATGAGAGGCTAAGTGGAACAGAGGTCATTTTATTTCCTGAAGCACAATCTTGACAAAGACCCTTCACTATCTCATGAGTGGGATCTCTAGAATACGTGAGCAAAAGGAGGCTGCCCACATCCCCTTCATTCATAATGAACTTCTTTTTTTATAGTAAATCTCATAGTAGCAGATGTTGTTTGTTTATATGTAGCCCTACAAAAATCCTAAGCCTCATGTAAATATTATAATAGAAAACTACTTATTAATATTTGTTCTACTTTCTATATGGAAGTCACCTATTAGACTGGCAGTCATATTATTTCTTTTGCCTACTAATAAGAAACCGTTCTGAGGCTTCAGCCCATTGTTGCAGTCGCCGTGACAATCCATCATATTGTGGACCTTCTTCTCTTTTGTTGACCCTCTATTGACCAAACACAATGTCCTTCCCCAGAGACTCATCCTTCCTGGTGACATGTTTGGAAGTCGATGAGATGACATCTCACCATCCTAGCTTCTCAGGAGCATTGACTGTACGTCCTCTAAATCAGATCAGTTCAGTCTTCTTCAGGCCACAGTATGTAGTCAATAGTCTTCATGAACACTATATTACAAAAGGATCGATTCTTCTTCACTTTTTGTTATTTACTTTACAGCTTTCACATGCATTCTTTGAAAATACCATGGCTTAGGCTGGGAACACTTCATTTCTCAAAGTGACAGCTATGCTTCTTAATATTATAAAGACCTTTTTTTGGCCACACATTTGCCAATGCAAAATGTCATTCGATATTCATACTGCTGCTTCCAAGGGCATTGACTATGGAGTCAAGTAAATGAGATGCTTGACAACTTCAATCTTGTTGCTTTTTATTGCATATGTCATTCATTGGTGCAGCTGTAAGGAGTTTTGCTTTATGTTGAGTAATCTACAGGGAATACTGTACTCTTTCATTTTCATCAGTGAGTCCTTCAAGTTCTCTCTCTTTAAGCAAGCAAGGTTGTATCATTTGCATATTACAGATTGTTAATGAGTATTTTTCTAATCCTGTTGTCATGTTCTTCATGTGTCCAGTTATTTAGATTATTTGCTCAGCATACAGTTTGTAAAGGACTCATGTAAACTATTTACCAAAAAACCCTGCAAAAATACAAGCCAAACCCCCACCTCCCAAAATGTAGTATCCCTTACTTTTTTGAATGACTGCTTTTTAGTATATGTACAAGTTCAGCATAAATGTAATTAAGTGTTCTGGAATTCCCTTTCCTTCCAGGGTTATCCTTAATTGGTTATGATCCACATAATTGAATAGTCCATAAGACACAAGTAAGAATCTTTCTGATAGTCTGCTTTCAGTGAAAATCCATCTGACACCTGAAATGGTATCCTTGCTCCATGTTCTCTTCAGATTCTGGCTCAAATTTCTGGCAATTCCCTGTTGATTCAATGCTGCAAGCATTTTTGAAATCTTTTCAGTAAAATGTTATTTGCATGTGTTATTAAAATTATTGTTCAATAAATTCTACATTCTGTTGGACCTTCTTTCTTTGGAAGGGACACAAATATGGAGGTCTCTAACTGGTTTTCCAGATAGCTGTCTTCCAAGTTTCTTGACAGATAAAAGTGAGTGCTTCCAGCATTGCATCTGTTTGTTGAAATATCTCACTTCGTATTCATTCTGTTGATTTCTGGAACATTCATTCTTTGCCAATGCTTTCAGTGCAGTTTGGATTGCTTCCTTCAGTACCACCAGTTCTTGATTATATGATACCTGCTGAAATGGTTGACTCTTTTTGGCAGAGCTTGTTTGTGTGTTCCTCCCATAATATTTTGATGAATCATGTATTTTCCAATGTTTTGCCCATAGCATCTTTCAGTATTGCATCCTTAGACTTGAACTTTCTCTGTCCTTCTTTCTGTTTGAGAAATACTGAGAGTATTCGCTGTTTTGGTTTTTCTAAGTCCAGGTATTTGCACATTTCATTTCCAAACAGCAAATATTTATTTGGCACATATGTTGTGCGAACTGACTTGTAAAGACAGAGAATACACTGACAGAGACAGAGAATACACTACTCATGGAGCTTTCACTATGTTGAAGTGTTTGAATAGATATGAATATGCAAATAAGTACTTAGCATCAGGCTACATGATAAGTGATTCAAAATAAGTGAGAAATGGGGAATGATGGGAAATAATGCCAGTTTAAGCTGGAAGGTCTTTCTGAGGAGATTATACTTGATCTGAAATCCAAATAAAATGAAATTCAGGCAATGAAAGGGGCCTTTAATTCTGACCATAGAAATTTCATAAATAAAGGACCTAGTCTGGTCATTGACTTAGCACAGGGTTCTCAACCTTCCTAATGTCCAGCCCTTTAATACAGTTCCTCATGTTGTGGTGACCCCGCCAGCCATCAAATTATTTTCATTTCTGCCTCATGACAATAATTTTTAAATATCTGATATGCAGCAAGTATTTTCATTGCTATAAATTAACCATAATTAAAGCATAGTGAGTAATCACAAAAACAATATGTAATTATATATTGTGAGATATTTCTTTCTAATTACAAATAAATGATTTTTTTTTCTTAAACCATGGTGTAGCATGGGTAACAGTTTTCATGCTGGGTACTCTTTATGTGGATAGACCTGCCTGGAGACAGAGGAGCAGTGTCCTGGTTTCTGATGGTCTTAGCTGACCCTTGTAAAAGGGTCGTTTGACTCCAAAGAGGTCACGACCCACGGATTGAGAACCGCTGCTACAGCACATAGCAAATATTTAAAATTTCAGGTGTCCTAAGAATACATTGTTTTAAAATGTACCTGTGTTCCATGATTAAGACACATGCGAAAGAATGCACAGTATAAAGTCCAGTCTTCAGCCACATAAACTGGGAAAGAATCAGCTGGAGGATCTAAAAGGGTACTAAGGGTACTAAGGAGATCAGAGGGTATTTCATGAGCTCTAGTTGCTGTTTTGGCCAAGGGAGGGTGGAATTGTATTAGACTCTCAGTTTCCTTGCAGAAGACGTAGGTTTCTATTGGCACAGATGTGAAAACAGGTCAAGGTGATTAGCGGAAACCAGGAGAAAGTAGGGGCCTCCCCACTCACATCACCCTGTAACTGGTTTGTCTAAGGCTTGACTATCTAGCACCCACAATAAATGCCTTTGGGTGTGCACCAGACGTACATAACTTCTGCCTTAAAATAATAACGCATCCAAACTGAGCCCTGGTGGCACAGTGGTTGTGTGCAGACTGCAGCCCACAGGGTTGACGGTTCAAATCCAGCAGCAGCTCTCCAGGAGCAAGGCTGGGCTTCCTACTCCCACCAGGGCAGTGATGCAAAAAAAAAAAACTCATCCAAAGACCATTCTTTTATTAATAAGTTATTTTATGAGGCAACGGAGCAGGAGAAAATGAAGCTTTTGTTTTTTCTTGTTTGAATGTTTAATATATTTTTATTACATAAAAGCATTGCAAAAATTAATAACATCAATGCAGATTACTCTGACAAAATTTAAATAATTTGGTTATGAAAAGTTTGCACATTTGAAAATATAAAAAAAACTCCTAACAAATTCAAATAAACTTTTTATATAAAAGAGTCTACCAACTGAAAGAATTTGAAGACTTTTGAAAGAAAATGTCCCTACTTAACCACATCTTTGAAGTGCCAGGATAACAGAGTGCATTAACTTGCACATATGATAAACGAAAGTAGTCAGGAATTTCCTATGGTGTCTTCTCACCCTTTGGTACTGTTTGTGTCAACAAGAACATAAATAATTGAAAATGGCCCCATGAAAACCCTCAATGTAGTATAAGAATCAAATTTTCTCCCTTAAAAAATATTTTGAGTAACTTTCTAGTAGGAATGTAAAACCATATAACCACAATAAAACAAACAGTTTGATAATGTCTCAAAACATTAGACAGAAAGTAACACAACGTCCTGCAATTCCATTCCGAGGTATAAGCACAAAAGCACTGAAAGCAGCATTTCAAACAACTACAAGTGCACCAGTGCTCACTGCAGCATTATCCACGGTCACCCAAAGGTGACAGCAGCCTCAATATTCATCACCTGCCTAATTCATCAGCAAAGTGCAATACGTATATACAATGAACAGGTCTTCAACCATAGACTGCAATGAAGTTCTCATACATGCCATGATATAAATGGACCTTCAAGTACGGTGCTGAATCAAATAAATCAGATGCAAAATGAGGAATATTTTATGATGCTTCTTACTTGGAATGTCTAGAATAAGCAAATGCACAGACATAAAACAGAGGAGAGATTACTGAATAAAAAGAGTTATTGATTAATTGTTTTTTAGCTTCTGCTGCAGTGAAAAAACACCTGGGAAATCGCATGCAGCAACAGATACCCACCATCGTGGGGGTTACTGATATCTCTTCAATGTACATCTAAAAGCAGTTCAGTGGAAAATTTTGCAACAACAAAATTGAAATGTAAGAACAGTATTTTGAAAAATCTGAAGATGATAGCATTAGCTTATCACGCACCAAGAATATATTTGAAGGACATTTGTGAAAGATCAAAAAAGGCTACACAGAAAAGAATTTGGGGAAATCTTTTATTAGGTAAGGAGTGGGGAAATTTTTTTCAGCTAAGGGCCATTTGGACATATGTAAGGTCATTCACAGGTCATACAAAATTATCAACTTAAAAATCATCCTGCTCTATCTGGTTGAATATTTGACTAACCTATTCCTAATGTGATGCCTGGAACTGCTTCTCTTTAGTGAGGCCTGTGACTTTGGCTGGTGTTGATGATTTCACAGGTCTGCTAGACTCCACGGGCTCGTGCTCTCTCTCTCCCTCTATCAGGGGAAGGAGCTCGTGTGAAGTATGAGGTGCCAAACAAACGGGCCAGACTTCACTTTTTGAAAAAACAGAATGCTTACTTTATTTTAACTTTTTTCCTCCCCCTCCAATATAATGATCCCAGTTCTACCTTAAAAATCTGATGATTTTGTGTTGACTTTATAAAGTCAGCTGGCCAGCATAACTCAGGAAGCAGACAGATAACCTCTTTCCTTCACCCACTTTCTTCAGCATGCTCCCAGAAAAACCATTCATTCAGGTTGGCCTTGGAAATAGTCATAGCATAAGATGCTAAATTACTCAAATTTAATCATTCAAAAAATACTGTTCAATGCGTTTTGTCATAATCTTGGGTCTATTAAAGCCTGATCTTGTAAATTTTAAGCTGACAGAATTTACTTGTAAATTCACGGATCTTCAGTATTTAAGTCCATGACAACTTTCTTTCTCTGTAATACTCTAGTGCATCCTTACACGGTTCTGCCTGGCCCAGGATTGTTTTGCTTCTTCAATAAATACTTCAATTTTAGCAGGAGATCCAGTTTGCAGTTTGTACTTTGACAATTACAATAGCTAACTTTATTAAAATGCATACCTGTAAACCTCAGGAGAACTTAATCAGGAAATGCAATATATTTTTCATTCAGGGGATAGGGAAATAAATGTTTCAGAAGTTCATCCAGTTATCCAGGGTTTATATCAGTGGTTTCTATGGTTTATAAATACAACACTTTTATACTGTTTTTTCATGATAATTCTTTTGATTGGGGATACAGTAATATAACAGAAAGGATATCAAAGGAGGCCTGATCTTTAATTACAGTTTTCCCAGTTGGCAACCAGTCTCTTACAAATCTGTTTTCTCATCCAAAAATTCTTCATTCAAATGCAAGCTCACCAAAACTATCAAATTAGAGGATAGAGTCAAAGTGTTTTGCAAACTAAAGAGAGCAATATAGGAACCATCTTCAATTTACCCACGTTGCTAAGTGATTGGATTTCCATGGTGAAGTCACTACCTCTCTTGGGAAATGTATGTATTTAGTAGCTGCCTGGGCCTCCCAGTGCATGTTCAATTACTCCTGGGATAGTCAGATGTGGCTTTCCTGCCATTCTGCTAATAGATTTTTCTTCTTCTTCCTTACGTGACTTAAGGAGGGCTGGTGGCCTAAGGGGTTGGGCTGCTAACGAAAGGTCAGCGATATGAATTCATGAGCTGCTGCATAAGAGAAAAACGAAACTTTCTGCTCCAGCAAAGGTCTACCACCTGAGAAACCAAAAGGAACAGTTCTGCTCTCTAGTAGAGGGTCACTGTGAGCAAGACGTGACTTGATGACAGTGCATTTGGTTCGGGGCATTTTTTTAATGTATTAAAAGCTAGGCTTCCAATTTGTTATCTAGTGTTTCTGGAATATATTTATAGCAGCTTTTCTCACTGTTAAGAGGGCACTGTAACCAGGGTTGGACCTACAATCTTTGAAGACGAAGATTTTCAATGTACCCCAATGGTCTCAAAATAAAACTCCTTCCTTGGTAAAATGTGATGAGACTCTAACAGTGTTATCCCTTGTGACTAAGAGAAAAATTTTAGAAGCTGATTTTGACCCTCTGATTAGTTGTTGGAAATCTGAGTAGCTAGTCCATTAATTCAGGGGAGTTTCTGCCACTCTGAATCTCATACCGAGAAACCAGTGATTGGGAAATTCATTGGTAGCCAGTCAAACTCCAGATCTAGACTTCCATGTAGAGCCTGGCAATACCAAGTAAACTTACAGCCCAAAGTCTGAAGGGAGAAGAAATGCTATCATTGGATTTGTTTTTACCTAAAGGGTAGAGGATGACCCACTAAATGAAAATCCCCTTGAGAGCAAGTCTACTTTGTTCAGTCTGTTTTCCCAGCAGGCAGTAGTATTTGAAGGATTATCATGTGGTGACACGGAGTGAAAAATGTTTAATGAATGAATGAATGCATGCAAGTGCCAAAAAAAGTGACAAACTGCACTTCCTATGCAGTCCATGTAACTCTATAGATGAATCTGAGAAGAAAAGAGGGAAACAAAGGCAGAGAATGTATAGTTGGCATCTCACATCCACTTCAATCGTGGATATTCAGAAATAATATATGAATTTGAATATTATTATTTATACCATGACTGATCTCAATAAAGATTAAGGACTGAAGGATTTCAGTCCTTTATTTTGTTATAAATCCATACATACTTTAGGAAGTCTACAACATAATAACTTTCACCAACCTATACATTGTTTGTACCTTACATTCATGAATTGTGTGCATGCTACTTTGGAAATAGCAACATACATTTGCTAGGAGGAATCACAAATAATCTGTACATGTAGCCTTGAGTACTCTAAAACACATTCTTGATCCAATGTGCTTACTTTCTTTGTAATGCATTATATAATATTTTCCAGGAACACTTCTCCTTTTACAAAGCAATGGATTGGAAAGTAAAATAATAAAAAGCCAGTAAAACAAACAAAAACCCTTGCTATTTCAATAACTGAAATGTGTGGTTGCTTACTATATATACTGCAGTCGAGTATAAGCCGACCCAAATCAGCCAAGGCATTTAATTTTACCACAAAATGGCATTTAAAATCTGTTCAAAAACTCAGCTTTGCCTTATACACAAATATATATAGGGTAGATCACTTGTTAATTAGTTATTTAGATTATCTCTGCTTGAGATTATCATTGATTTTTGAACTAATGATGATCAGAGAACAAGAATTATAGAACTATAAAACTCACTGCTATCTAGTCAATTCCAAATTACAGTGTCTCTATAGAGTACAGTACAAATGCTCCTTAGGGTGGGTACATAAGTAAATGTGGTGAAGAAAGTGGGTGGTGTCCGGCTGTACAAAAAGATAGCAGTTGTGGTCTTAAAGGTTTGAAGATAAACAAGTGGCCATCTACCTGAGAAGCAACAAAGCCCACATTGGAGAATCATGCCAGCCTGGGTGATCAAGAGGTGTTGGTAGGATCAGGTATCAGACATCAAAAAACCCAAACAAAAATCCTATCACTGTAAATGAGAGAAGTGCAGAGTGGAGACTCAAAGCCCATCTGTAGCCAATTGGACATCTCCTTACAGAAGGGTCCTGGGGAGGAGACCAGCCAGTCAGGTTGCAGCATAGCACTTTTCTTTAATGCTTTCTCCCTCATCCCAACCCCCCACTATCATACTCTAATTTTACCTTACAAATCCGTCTATGCCAGAGCATGTACCGGGGTACAGATATGAGCTGGAAACTCAGGGCACATAAAAACCTTGGGAGCAATCTTGAGAGCAGTCATACCAGGAGGGGAAAGGGAAGGTGTGGGCAGAAAATGGGGAACTAATCAAAACCGATCACAATGATCTACATTTAACCCCTTCCCAGGGGGATGGACAACAGAAAAATGGGTGAAAATAAACAGCTGTTAGAAATTTATAAATAAATTTATTTGTTTATTAAATTAATTTATTAAAAAATTATAAATTATTAAGTGTTCAGGAGGGAGGGAGGGGAGGAGAGAGCGTAGAGTTGGGGGAGGGGGCATGAGAAGCCGATGCCAATTTCAAGTAGAAAGAAAGTGTTTTGGACATGATGGTGGTAACAAATGTACAAATGTGCCTGACATGATAGATGAACGGATGAATTGTGATAAGAGTTGTATGAGCCCCTCAAACATGATTTTAAAAAAAAGGAAAAGAAAGAAAGTCTCCTTAGGGTTTCCACAGTTGTAAATCCTGACTGGGGCATATGGCCTCCTCTTTCTCCCTCAGAGTAGGTGGCAGATCTGAACTACTGACCCTGCTATTTGCAGCCCAATGTGCAACCCACTATGCCACCTGGGAGCCTCTGTTCATAATCGTATCCTAATTTAAGTAGAGTCGTGATTGGACTTTGATCTTTCTTTGCAGTCTTAAGTACTTGGCCAACAGCTGCTCCTCTGGAGAAAGACGAGGCTACCTGTTTGCATAAAGTTTTACAGTTTCTGAAACCATAGGAAGAGTCTCTGCGAGTCAAGATGGACTCAGTGGCTTTGGCTTTGGTTTCTTGTTTGCAATCCTAAACAGAATCCATCTTTGGAATTTATTATTGACTCTTTCATCTTTTCTCCTCCAATTGGGATAATTGAAAGTTTTACTGACAAATTTTAACACAGATGACTAAATGGACGTTCTGATATAACTATGCAGACGAGGCTGTAGGCCCACTGGATGTTTGGATGGCATGAACAGTAGCTGGGTAGACAATTTCTGGGACAATTATATCTGTTAAACATTAGTTGCTGTTTCATTTATTCCAACTGATGTGTCAAAGTAAATCTGGAATTTTTCTTTTTTCTTTTATTTGGGGGGGGGGGGCATCATGGAAATCTGGAATTTTTCATGGGAGGATTTTGAAATGACATTGCTGGGCAGAATTCTATTACCTAAGATCTCAAGACAAGAGGAAATTCAAGATAAAAGGAGGTCTGAGCAGTACAAGCTCAATTTACTCACTAACTGAAACAAGTTCACAATGAGGATTGGCCTACCACAGTTCAACCGAATCAAACTACAATGGTTGGTCACACCAAAAAAGTTCTTTGGGAAAAGTGCCACACTATGACTGTTGTAAGGTTACCTACACCTGTCTAGATGCTAAGCCCAGATCAAACTGTTGTATTTCAATGAAGTCTTTTCTTTAAAAAATGGGTCTCTAAGTGTTTCAGAAAGTCCCTAATTAATACAAAGAGTTAACATGCACAGTTGCTAATCCAAAGTTTAGTCTACTAAGGAGGTTTAGTCTACTCAGAGGAAATATTAAAAAATCAGCCATAGAAAATACTTTGGGGGGGGGCTAATACCATTTACTTGATAACATTAGAACATCTTAGAAAAATATTCACCATCAAATTTAAGCTCTTTCTTTTGGAAAATTCTATGGGGCACAATTCTACTCTAACACACATGAGTTGGAATCCATTAAACAGTCACTAGCGTCGATGCAACTGTTCCAGGAACTGCCTCCTTTACACCCCAATTCACCTCCACCCCACCAAATACCCAGGGAACTTAGAGCAACTCTCCATAGCCAGATCAACATATTCTTTCAATAACTTACATTGAAACCTGCACAAAAGAATTGTATTCATTTCAATTCAAGGAAAAAGGAGACAGGCATAATAAACAATAAATTTTATGGGTCTGGACAGTCTCATCCTTCTGCAGAGAAACAGCTCTTCACTTGGACTCACTAACTCACTAACCACGAGCCCAATTCCCAGCACACAGCACTTCATCATTCCTTTAGTTTCATATTAAAGCACATAGATATCAATACTCGTAAAAAATAATAAAGAAGTTCATTTAACCAAACAGCGAGTCAAAAGTCCCGTATGCACTTTGGATATTTCATATTCTTAGAGAACTGTCACACATTTAACACCAGAAATCGTTAAGTACACGATGTGCCATTAAAAAAAATGAATTAACTTATTTAAAGCAGTTTATCGGTACTTTATGCACATATCATACAATTCAATAGTCCAGTCATATCAAGAAGAGTTGTACAATCATTACCACAATCAATTTCACATTTTCTTCTTCCTTTCACTCATGGTTATTTATGCAATTACTACTTTTTTTTGTGTGGCATCACTGCTCTGGTGGGAGTAGGAAGTCCAGCCTTGCTCCTGGAGAGCTGCTGCTGCAATTATTTTTTTAATTGTACCAAAATATATACAACAAAGCATCCTCCAATTCAATGAAGTCTCATGTACAATTCCGTGCTAGTGATTATACTCTTTGTGTTGTGCAGTCGTTATTGATATCTTTTTCCAAAGTATGCCACCACCAGTAATATAAACTCAATGTTCCTAAAGCAAAGACTCTTCCTCCTTCACCAATGGCAACCATTGATCAAGTATGGTTCCTTTCTATTTTTTTCCAGTAGCTTTCTTGATCATACATTCTATGACTTTTAAAATATTTTTGGTGGCCTTTTCTTTCTTACTCTGTGTTTTTATCTTTATGTTATTGTTTTCTTCTTTATGTTTTCTTTTCTGCTGCTTCTGTTAGGTTTCCCAGCTGATGAATCACAGAAGGAGTGGATGTGTAAAGATAAAAACTGATGCAATGGTTTACTGGGGATAGGCGGGCGGGGAGGATCAGGGAAATTGAGAAGCAAACAAAGAACGTGGCAAAGGAGAGGGAGCACTAAAACTGATTGTCATGATGCATGCAGAGCTCTTTTAAAGATGACTTAACTGTGTGCACTTTGTAGATGAATAGCCATATACCTATTACAAAAAAGAT
>PVJH01029007.1:0-26572 GCA_004026705.1 Nesogale talazaci | reverse complement strand
CTTGAGATGTGGGGATCAGCAAACACCTTAAAGGAGTCAGGAGTACCATCATTTTGAGAGCATGATCGTTCAGGTTTTCCTGCTAACTTTATAGAGGAACAAAATTTTATGTCAGAACTCAGTATGCGACAGTGTAGGAATAGCCTCGGTTGACATTTCATCCCAAACTCACTGCCCTGAGATGGCTTTCAACTCATAGTGACCGCACAGTATAGAGGAGAACTACATCATACTGTTTCCAAGGCATTCAAGCTCGTTTTCTCAGAGCAGGTATGTCTTTGGGGTCACCCTCTTGATGTTGTGTTATATGTCTTTCTGTCTTTCTGAATATAAAACCCAAGATTGATGAACCTATAGGGACAGCAAGTAGAACAAGGGTTTCAGGTGGGGGAGAGGGGTCAGTAGAGTGGTGGTGGTGTGGGGTGGGATGGGAGGCGACGATACCAAGGAGTCTGGGAAGACATAGAGTGTCTGGAAACTGATCATGGGAGCAATTGGACAATACTGCTTGATGTGATTGCCCTATGAAATAAGTATTAACTCCAATTAATAATAAATTAAAATAAATATAAAATGTTTTTTTAATCTTGTTTTCTTTTTGTCACCACAAATTGCTTATTAAAACACAAAGCAATGAACATCTTGATTTTTTTCCTTCTGGGTGGGAGTGGGGTGTATGGTAGGGGGAGGGGCAGATGGAAACAGCCCAAAAGAAAAGAATGCTTTATCCACCCCTACAGATTGCCCTGCCAGGCAGGACCCAAGACTTCATCCTGCCTTGTTGTGCTTCAGGAAACCGGTGTGGTACCTACAGGCAGAGGTTGGGCCACAGCAGTCAAAAAATGGGCAATTAGGGAAGACGCTGCAGAAAGCGACTGGGAACGTGACCCCTGGTTGGCTCCTTGGTACCAACCAGAGCAGCCAGGCCTAGTGTGCAGAGCCAGTTGGATCTGTCAAGGTGGAGAAGCTGCCCTGAGCTCTGAGGCTGGTCCTCGGCTGGGAAAATCTAGCAGAAAGAAAAGTCAACACCCCTTAGATCTGAGGAGGGAATTAATCCCTGTCAAATTTCTTTTCATTCCCTGGATCACAGTGCGCCAGGGAATAGAGGCATTGAGACCGTCTCCTCGTTTTGGTTAGAAAGTTTCTCCTTGCCAATTGGCAGTAAATCTTTTTGGAAGCAGACTGTCGTATCTTCTTCCTGAGGAATGTTTCATGCTTTTGAACTATGGCCTTTTAGTTGGCAGAGAAGTACTTGACCGATGGCTGCACCACAGTTCTTCTCAGCTGTCTCCGAGACCAAGCATATCAGAATGAAGATCTGGTCTCATGCATTCACCCCTCCAAATAGAGCATCTGGTGAAATACACTAAGGGCTTTCTATTTACTGTTTTAGAATAAACATGATGTTCTTTGGGAAAGGTACATTTCTTCTCTAATTGCCCTTCAGTTATAGCCTACCCTGCTCCTTCAGTCACAAGCTTACTAAGTCCATAACCTTGGGCAAGTTCATTGTTCTATGCCTGTTCATATTCAAAATCTGTCTCTTTTTTTTTTCCACAAGAAAAATAGGATCCTTTATTAGGGCCTGGCAGATATGGTGGAGGGGGATTCCAGGGTTTGGCCCATTAAAATATCTTATTAATGCTTGAGTGAAAAGCACACTATAAATACAAAATATTAATTATCCTTATCTTTACCGTTGCGAACAGATGCCAGTGTTGCTGTTGCTGGGGGCCATCCAGTCAGCTCGGGCTCCCAAGAACAAAACAATGCCATTCCACACCGTTCTCGCTATGGTTGAGTCCACTGTTCCAGCCGCTGAGTCAATCCGTCTTGTTCAAGGGCTACTGTTTTCACTGACCTTCAACTTTACTAAGCATGATGTCCTTTTCCAGGGAACTGGGCTCATTACAGTGAGAAGACATTATATTATAAAACATAGTGTGTATTAGAGTTTAAGCTCTGAATACTATGCTTGTTTGCAAAAGGTTTACAGTGGGAACCCTAAATTCATTTTGAGTCTACACATAAACGTAGGCTTCACTAAGTTTTGACCTTTTGATTGGTAATGCAAAAAGCTTTGTCCTCAGACAGAGTGTTAAAAGGGAATTTCTATCACTTCAGTAACCTTTCCAAGGAGATACTTTGCCCTTTGGGACTTCCCAGATTGGCCCTCAATAGAAGTTGAGAAGTTTGACTGCTCACCACAAGGTCAGCAGTCCGAAACCACCACTTGCTCTTTGAGAGAAAGACAAGGTTTTCTAACAGAAAGAGTGACCGTCTCAGAATCTGACAGGGGTGTTCTACGTCCTGAAGGGTTGCTGCGTGTCAGAATGGAGATGACAGTGAGGTTTTGGGGAGCATAGTGGGTCTATACTGGCCTGCCAACCAGTCAGCAGCTCAAAACTACCAGCCACTCTGTGAGAGAAAGATGGCCTTCCAAGTCCCTTAAAGATTCACAGCTTCAGCATTCCCTAAGGGCAGCTCTACTCTGCCCTCAGGGTTCCTGTGGATTGCAATGGACTCGGTGGCAGTAGGTTTTTCAGTTTGGAGTCGCACAGTCATGTGTCATTCCCTGATTACCTCAGTCAAATGGCCTTGAATCAATCTTGTTAACTTTTCTCATCTAGAATAGTGTATATATCTCAATCATGGTTCCTTTTCAGCCTTTGATGTCTCCCTTGCAACTGTGCTGAATCCATCTGATGTCACTCATGATTTGTGATATTTCCCATTGTCAAACATGTTCTACTTAAGTGACGGTGTGACTGTGAATCTTCGGACACCACAATGGTCTCATATTGACAGTTTCCCTGATTCAGATCATTTGTCTTTGACATTGTCTTGTCTTTGTCCTGTTTAAGACTCAACAAATGGATTTTTTTTTCAGGCATCACTGCCCTCAGGTGGTGGGAATAGGAGGCCCAGCCTTTGCTCCTGGGAGCCAGAATTGAACCTCCATCCCAGTGAGCCGCAGTTCCGAGCACAACCACTATGCCACCGGGGCTCAGCCCCCAACAAATGGACTTTTATAAAATGAATTTGAGGTTTCTTTTCTCCCTAAAAGAAATGTTTCAAATTCCAGCAGTGGGGCTGGGCTTCCTACTCCCACCACCGGAGAGCAGTGATGCCCCCCCCCCAAAAAAAAGAAATGCTTCAAATTATCATAATCTTACTTAAAAACAGCTGCTTTATTGTTTCTATTCTTCATATGCAGAAAGAGGATATCAGTTCAGCAAAACGAGTTTCTTCAAGTTATCCAGTATACCAGTCTGAAGAATTCCTCTGCTGGATGGCTCTAAATCTAAATGTCCAGTTCTTATGTCATCGACACTCACAGTTGCCCTCTGTCTGCCAGTGTAGACATATGTGTTGCTGTCATGAGAAACAGTTGCTGTGGAGCGTCTGGATTGAGATGAACTAGGAAGAAAGGCCTAGTAAAGTACCTCTGAAAAAAAATCAGTCAATAAAGTCCCCAATCCATGTTCACAGTGGGACAATCTAAAATCTATCATAAGGATGACATGGAACATGACAACTTTTCATTCTTCTATGTGTGAAGGTGAATGCAAAGCAGCTAACAGCACTGACACTCCATTGATGAGAACAGTAGCAAAATATATTGACTATTTACAAGCTATTGTACTAAGCACCCTAGGTGCACAATCCAATCCTGGTTTTTTAAAAAATAATTTAAATTACTTTTATCTCTTAGTTCCTTTTTATAGAAACTTTGAGTAGTTGATCATTTTCTCCAGAATACATTATGATGCTTAGTTAGGATAAAAATCCCGATTTCTTTGACTCCAAAGCATTTCTAGGACATTGCAAAACAGTACAAGCATACCCCTGACCTCCTCTGGTGTTTAAGGCTCAAGAAACAACCAGTGACACTCAACTGTGTACAAAAAAGAAGTGGATATCAAGAAGTAACTTTACATCTAGAAAATATTCCAGCTTTTTCAAGTCAAGTCCATAGGTCAAATGCTAGCCAAGACCCTCTTCATACTCAAGTAGCAGCTAGCCAATGACACCAAAAGGTGAAGAAAGCAAGGAGATCATGGGCTGGTGAGTGCAGAGTCATGTGAACTCAAGTAGTGTGGGAACATAGCAGGCTGATGGCAGGTCTCAGGATTGGGTGGTCCACAAGGGGCTGGCCCTGGCAACAGACAGAGTCCCAGTGAAGTCCCAGCAAGGAAGAAGGTGAAGTGGCAAAGAGGAATTGTCTCTGTTTGATCTTGTTATTATATAAAAAGCCACACCTCTAAAGAGGTATCATCAAGCTACCATTTAAATGGTTGAACTCCACCACTATCCAGGAGTGCCTAGTTGACATAATGTCTAACTGCCACATCTAGCTGCACAAGGTAAAAGAGACTGCATGCCCACATCTGCCCAAGGACGATTGCTACAAGGTCAGATGGACTAACACTTTCCTTAGGTAAACTTTCTTCACTTATTATGACATCAATCATTTTTCCCACAATGCTCTATCTTTCTGCTAGGTTTGATCATCTATTGCAGTGGCCACACAGAACTCAGAGAGTATTTACTAGGGAAATTAACAGGTTACCACAAGTCACAATCAGGAATCACAAAGGATACAGCATGTGCACCATGGTAACATTTCTCAGCCAACAACTACTAGATATACATGTGTGTAAACTGAGTTTTTCAGCACTTTTGTTGTTGTTGCAGTTTTTGTGGTAAAATTAGGTACCTTGACTGATATTAGGGTCGGCCCAATATATACCTGAGTATATGTGGTCAATCTCTAATTCTCAACCTTTCAGCCATGTGACCTTGTGTTCTCTGCCTCTATAAGTCAGGAGGCCAGCCCACAGTACTGTCTCAGCTTCATAATCTCAGTGTCTGCTTATTTGTTCTATCTCATGATCTCCTTGTCTGGTCTTGGTCTGGCTTCTTTCTTCTGTTTGTCTGTATTGCAGCTTCTGGGACCTCTGGTCTCAGCCTCCATCACTTCAGTCAGAGATCTGGAACTGGTAGCACATCTTCTAATGCTTGGAATTCCTTTTTCTTCCTGCTTCTGAAATGGTTCATTCACATATAGAAGTCTTTCAGCAGACTATACCTCCAAGAAAGTAAAAGTTGGTGACTTGGTGGGAATTCCTAATACATTCCATCTTAATCCTGTAACAGAGAACTTCCTCTAAAATGAAACTAAAACCAGTCATCAAGACTAGAATTTACAATCAATCTTAAAAGGGACTAGGGCTATAAAGGCTTTATTAAATAATTGAATACACCTCAGAAATTATGCAGTCAGGCATTGTCTCACGGCCAGGCTGACTTCAAAAGAGGATGTGGAACAAGTGATATCATTGCTGATGTCAGATCTCTGTGCTCAAAACAGAGAATACAAATAAGGGGATTGCTTACATTTTATTGGCTATGCCAAGAAATTCCACTGTGTGGTTCATAACTAACTATAGATAACTTTGAAAGAATAGGAATCTGGAATTTAATTGTGCTCATGAGGAACCTGTCCATGGATCAAGAAGCAATTGTATGAACAAAACATGGAAATACTGTATGGTTTACAATCAGGAAAGATGTACAATGGGATTGTATGTGTCACCATACTTATTCAGTCTGTATGCTGAGCCAACCATCAGAGAAGCTGGTTTGTATGAAGAAGAAAGAGCCATCAGAATTGAGGAAGGCTTATTAACAACCTATGGTATGAAATGACACAACGCTCCTTCTCGAACTTGAGGAGGACTTGAAGCACTTGCTGATGAAGATCAATGATTGCACCCTTCAGTATGGATTACACTGAATGTGGAGAAGGCCAAAATCATCATAACTGGGCCAATAGGTAACCTCATGATAAATGGAGAAAAGACTGAAATTGTCAATCATTTTGTCTTGTTTGGATCAACAATCGATGCTCAGAAAGCAGCAGTCAAGAGGTCAAAAAATCAGTTGGCTTTCGTAAATTTGCAGCACACAACCTCTTTAGAATATTGAAATGCTAGCATGTTACTGAGAGGTAGAGATGGAGCTGCAGAAGGGAGACAGAGCTCAGTTAGGGACGAATATGATATGCTTTATTGGAGATAGTGAAGGACTTTGGGGAAGAGAAGGGGCAGCAGAGAGAGAGAGAGAGATAGACAGGAGCATCTTGAACTTCTGGGTGGTCCCGAGACCCAAGAGTTAGTCCAGGGAAGCCACGCCTGGCAATGAGGCAGTGGGACATAGATAGGACTTGAGCCAAGGACGTATGTACCGATAAGGGGATGAGGCTTTCTTATATTGCAGTTGCAGGTCTGAGTCAGGCGATGGTTTGTGAGAACACAGATCCGCCTCCTGGAACACTGAGGGAAGAGACTGTACAGACTCAGCCCACAGAGATAAGTTCTGTGAAGGGGCTGTGCCCTTCGGGAAGATAAGCTCTGTGAAATGCCAGAGGAAGGATTTACAAAGTTCAGCAGGTTATTCCTCTCTTTCTTAGTGAGGCTGACGCAAAAGCGGTGTAAGGGCTGCCTGGTCCAGGGCACTGCCCAATCCAGGGGGACTGCCTGGTTCGACCCTGGCCCATACAGTTACTTTGATGGCTAAGGTGTTGCTGATCCAAGTCATGGTATTTTCCAATGCCTCGTATACATGAGAAAGTTGGAATTTGAATACGTGAGACTAAAGAAGAATCTATGCAGCTGAATTGTGGTGCTGGCTAAGAATGTTGTCAGTACCATGGACTTCTAAAAGGACAAACTGATCACTTTGGGGAGAAGTATGGCCAGAGTGCTCCTTAGAGACAAGGTTGGTTAGACTTCATCTTACATACTTTGGACCATGTTGTCAGAAGAGACCAGACTCTGAAGAGAGACATTTTATTTGGGGGAACAGAGGAGCAGTGAAAACAGAAAGGAGATAAATGGCTGTGACGGTGGGTTAAAATCATAGGAACAATTGTGAGGATGGTACAGGACCACGCAGTGGTTGTGCATTCACTCTGTTGTGCATAAGATTGGGATGGGTGAGATCTGACTCAATTCCACCGATATCATGTCCCTTAATCCCTGGGTGACATACACGGTATATCCCCTTCCTTTAAACATAGAACACTGTGTAGTATCTTGCAGGATTGGTATAATGTACCATGAACAAGGAAGTGTAACTATTAGCTTAACCCTTTTAACCTTAGCTTCCTTCCCCTACCACCTGCACCAAAAAGTGGAAGAACAAAAGCCAATGCACATAACTAAAAAGAAACTATTAATGTTTATATAATTAGGCTCTGTATTGCTTACATTCTGAAAAAGAAAAATCTGCTAACTTGTATTTCAACTAATTTACTATGATACTTCTTTCTATGTAGAGTAATCACTAAAAAAAAATCAAGTGTCAATTTTAGGTGCACATCTCCTAACTCATAGCTTCATAGGAACCCTGAAGAAGAGTTGTGAGGGCACATCTGACCTCTTACACAGGAAGAAGGAGAATCCACCGCCACGTCTGCACAAGGTCGATTCCCATGAAGCAGAGATACACATGCCCCCAGCCTCCAAGCTTCTTTACCCTATTTTTAAAAAATCATTCTATTAGGGGATCCTACAACTCTTTTCACAATCAATACATACATCTATTGTATGCCTATTTTGACTCTATTTCTCTGCTAGGTTCTATAATTGGTTGCAGTGGTGCCGTGAACTCACAGACATTATTCACAAATATAAGGATTGTTAGGAGGTTTATTAGGGAAGTTAAGAGAATACAAATCCAGATTTTAAAAACTTTAAGGATAGAGTCCTTTTGTCCTCAGCAATTTTTTCTGGCTCATCTTGGCTGGCCTGCTTTTACTCTGATCCTCAGCCTCGCAGTCATGTGGTCCTTTGGTCCCTGCCCTATTCAGGAAGTCTTGTAACGTCACCTTCGTGCTAATAAATGCTCAAAGAGGACCCCTTTCTGTGAGCCAGACTGCTGACCTAAGGCACTCAGCTTTACTCTGTCAACGAGTCAGGAACCCTTCTATTCTGTTTCATGGTTTCAGTTCCGTGGCCTCTGGTGGTCCGACTACCTCCTAAACTATCATTGGGCAATCTTGTATTATTTCTCGTGGAGACTCTTCTATCTTGCTGATGGTAGGATTCTATGTTCCTACTTCTGAAATGAGTCACTTTATCAGCCCCCCCCCCACCCCCCCAAAAAAGCCCTCAAGTCAACTCCAACTCCTGGCCACTCTAAAGGACAGGGTAAAACGGCTCTTGTGAGTTTCTGGGATTGTAACTCTTTATAGACTAGAAAGCCCTCTCTCTCCCACAGAGCAATCAGGGGTCTCATACTGTTGATCTGTTGTTTAGCAGTCACACTGCTGAGCTTTGGCCTAGCCACCCAGGGTCAGGAAGGTTCCTCCTCATACTCAGCAGAATGGCAGGATTGACCAGTCCTTGAGTGAGAGCCCTCTAAATCCTCTTTGCCTGCTCACACCCAGAGGAGTGACAAAGTTTTCACACCAGATTCCATGTAGAAGAAGCAATTTTATGTTAACAAGCAAGAAAATATGAGGGGGGAAAAAGGTTATTGTGCAACTTGAAGACTGTAAACAATTTCACTTAATTACACAGACTTTGCTGTGCATATTCTCAACAACAACAAAATAAGTAAACAAAATTAAGATGTGGCTTGGGGCTGAGCCCTGGTGGCATAGTGGTTGTGTGCAGGACTACGGCCCACAGAGTTGAGGGTTCAAATCCAGCAGCAGCTCTCCAGGAGCAAGGCTGGGCCCCCTATACCCACCAGGGGGCAGTGATGCCCACAAAAAAAAAAAGATGTGACTTGGGTGAGTAGATAGGGTAAAAAAAAATGAAATGGCCAAAATGAGTATCAGAAGAAACTGAAATTTGATCTTGAATGTTGTCGTAACCTAGATTCTCTAGGTTCTCAAACTATGGCCCTCAGGCCACATGCAGCCTGCCAAGGACATTTACCTGGGCCCTCAGTGGGGGCGGGGGGGGGGGGTGGGAAGGGTTGCCACCGCTGCTATTCTGCTTAGCAGCCAACTTATTCCAGGCCTGCAGTGAATTTGTTCATAGTTTTCTTTGTTAACTATAGTCTGGCCCACCAACAGTCTGAGAGACAGTGAACTGGCCCCGGTTTAAAAAGTTTGAGGACCCTTGATAAAGAATCCAGCAAAACATATCAGTGAGTATGCAAAAACCCATGAAACATACACATGCATACATGGAGAAATGTATAGTAAGAAGATGGTTCATAAAATTGTAGAAGTCAGTAAATTTTAAGTCTGGATAAACTCCAAGTCTATGGGTCAGATATATTTCTCTTGATGCACATAGCTACAGAGGTTGATGAACCCAGAGTCAACAGGAAGATAGTAAGTTTGTAGATGTATAGATTGGATTGATCAGATGACAGCCCATTGATAAATCCCAGGATTGATAGACAAGATGACAGTTCAAAGAACTGGAGGTCAATGAACCAGATATAGTACAGGATCTAAAATCAACAAAAAGTAAGCAAAATTTTCTAAAGCATTTACTTATATTGACAGCTTGCCACACCCCTGAGGTAACATCCTTTCAGTTGATTGGGTCAGGGCTATGATCTGAGTGAAGTTTTTCTGACTCAAGCAGTCGCTGAGACTGATGAAGCAGGTAGAAGGAAGACCGTAGATTGATGGAGGCAGAGGTGGATGAATTCAGTAGGTTCAGTAGGTCAGGTTGTAGGGTGTTAATAGTTCGCAGGGTCAACTGGCAATGTGGCAGTCTTTGGCTAAGCCCAAATTAACTGGAGATAGATATAGAATTTAGACCAAGAATAAAATACAAGTTTTCTTACAGAGTTTGCTTAAATAGGAGAAGGCCTCACCCCTGAAAAAATTTCCCTTCAATAGTATCAGGGCTGTGACCTGAGTAAGGAGACTACATTCTCTCCTCACTCTATTGGAAGGGTCTAAAGGCCAAGCTATTGAGACTCTTGGCTAACTTGACCAAAAATCTAACTAACACTGTGTTGCATCCCACCCTGATCTTACAACTGATTGGCTATTCATTTAATAATCCCCCTTAGGGGAGTGATTACACTATTTTAGAGCATATCATGTGGGATTTCTATATTTTAACTACAAACCACCTGAAAATTTTGGACCAGCCAATTGACCCAAAGCCTAACTATCATACATAAAGAGTAGTAAAAGCAAATGCAAGAAATAATTAAGTAAAAGAACTGAACAGTAGACTTCAAAGGACAGCTCAAGAAGACAAAGTATTATAATGAAATGTGTGAGGAGATGGAATAAGAAAACCAAATGAGTAGAACATGCTCAGCATATCTCAAGCTGAATGAAGTAAAGAAAAAATAGTCAATCCTTGAGTTGTAATATTTAAATTGTAATATTCTATGAGCAGCAATGGGCAGTGACTCTTTCCTATAGACATAGGGTCAATATGAGATGGAACAAACTCATTGGTACCTAACAACAACATGATCAAAATGTTGAATGATGCAGGAAGCATCAAGGGAAGATAAAAAGGAATATACAGAACCACTGTACCAAAAAGAATTGTTTGTTAAGCAACTATTTCTGTAAGGAGCACAAAGTGAAGAATCAATGATATTGAAGGAAGAATCCCAGGTTCTAGGAATTAACGGAATTCCAATTGAGTAATTTGACATTTAATTGTGCTCATGCAGAACTGATATATAAATCAACAGGCAGTTGTGCAAATCAAAACAAGAGAGTACAACAGAGTTCAAAATCGGGAAAGGTGAGTGTCAGGGTTGTATCCACTCACCATTGTTATGTATGCAGAGAAAATTATGAGAGAAGATGGAATATTTGAATAAGAATTAGAAACCTGGATCAGAAGGTTTAACAGCAACCCACCATATGTAAATAGCATAACGTCTATGGTTGAAAGTAAACAAGACTTGAAGTAATTACTGATAAAGATCAAGGATTGCAACCTTCAGTACGAATTTCAACTGAATGAAAAGAAAACAATAATCTTCCCAAATGAACCAATAATTAGCATCATGATAAATGGAGCAAAGATTGAAATTGTCAAGCAGTTCTCTTGCCTGGATCTACAATGAATGTATATGGAAGCAGCAGGCAGGGATCAAAAGACACGTTGTATTGGGTGAATCTGCCGCACCAGGCTTCTTTCAAGTGCTGAAATGCAAGGATGCTACTTTGAAAACTAAGGTGCTCCTGGGTGCTGGGATTATCAATTGCCTTATATGCCTGTGAAAGTTGGACATTAAATCAGAAAAAAAAATGCTGCGTTTGAATTGTGATTCTGTTTAAGAATAAGAAAAGAAACATGGATTGCCAAGAGAACAAGTCGCTCTTTCAGCCAGAGTGTTCTTTAGAGACAAAGAAAGTAAGACTTTGTCTTACATACATTGGCCATGGTATTAAGAGAGACTAATCCCTTGAGAAAGACATCATGCTTTTTAAAGAACTGGGACAATGAAAGAGAGGGAAGTCCTCAGTGAGATGGATTGGCACAGGGACTCCAAAAATGGACGCAAGCATTGGAACAATTTTAAGAATGGCCTAGGACTAGGCATTGTTTCGTTCTGTGGTGCATAGCATTGCTGTGGGTTTGACCCAACCCTGTAGCACCTTACAACAACAAAGCCCAATCCTTGTTACAGCAATGCTCACTCACTGCCATCAAGCCAATTCTGACACTCTAGGACGGGGTAGATGAGGTTCCAAGACTAACTTTATGGGAGAGAAAGCCCCTCTTTCTCCATGGAGCAGCGGGTGGTTTTGAACTGCTGCCCATCTCATAACCACTATACCACAAGGTGTCCTTTCATAGCAATGCTGTAGGATAATAATATATAATCATCAGGGGATAGCATGGAATGCGATTATATGTTAGAAAAAGATACTATAGAAATGTTACTTTTTTATGTGTGGATTGTTATAAGAGTTGTAAGAGTCCTCAATAAGATCTTTAAAAAATATGTTACTTTTTTGTACACTTATACAGATATATGCAGACACACAATAGAGGTATATTTATTATCAGGTACAAAAATACTGGCCATGCCTATAAATTGCCTTATGCACTTGTATATCAGAATATTCCAAATAAATAGGATCTGTATAAAAGTTGGGATGTAGTCGATTAATATGGCGCTTCTAGCCATAATTCTATATGTGATGTCATATAATTCTGGACCCTACACCTATAGGATCATCCTAATTTGAAGTACATTCTCTGCCATAGTGGACAGGTTTAAGGTGAGGTGAATACCTGATCTTAATAAAGGATGTGAACCAAGTCACATCATTTTTTCCCTTGTGAACATCTTTTTTTAATGTGGTATCACTTCCCTGGTGGGAGTAGGAAGCCTAGCCTTGCTCTTGGAGAGCTGCTGCTAGATTTGAACCATCAACCCTGTGGGCTACAGTCCTACACACAATCGCAATGCCACGAGGACTCAGACCCTCTTTTGAGCATCTTTAGACTCCACTAGGAGTACCAGTAGACTCCACTAGGATTAAATACTGGGTCCCTAACCACAAGACCAGCAGTTCAGAACCACCAGCTTTTCTGCAAGAGAAAGACAATACATTCTACCCCTATAAAGAGTTTTAGTCTTAGAAACCTCAAAAGGGTGGTTCCAAGTGTTTTTTAAGATCATGATGAGTTATAATTGATCTTGATGGTAGTGAATTTAATTTGGTTAATTTTGAAAGTTTTCTAATTTAGTTCATTTTTTACAGAATGTAATTTGAAATGTGATCTTTTGCTTTCCTTGGGAATATGCCTTACTAAGGGAGGAAAAACCACACCTTCATGTCTATCTAGATAAGATAGTCAGAATAAATAGTCTGAAGGAGAAAACAATGGGACTGACAGTTCCGGTGGGTAGACATGAAAGGGAGAGAGGCGGGGAAAAGAAAGTGGATGTTAACAAACCCAGGGACAAGGGAACAACAAGTGATCTGAAATCAATGACGAGGAGGGTGTATGAGGTCTGGTCTGGCTTGATCAAGGGCAATGTAACTAAAAAGTATTACTAAAACCCAAATGGAAACTGAGCAAGATAGTGGGACAAGAGGAAAATAAAAGGGAATAGAGGCAAGAACTAGAAGGCAAGGGGCATTTTTAGAAGTCTAAATACAGACATGTATATATGTATTTCTTTATATGACAAGGGAGAAATAGATCTATGTACATATATTTATAGGTTTAGAATTCAGGTAGCAGATGGAAATTGGACCTCTACTCAAGTACTCCCTCAATGCAAGAACACTTTGTTCTGATGCGCACCTTCCCTGACATAATCGTTGAAGATAAGCAAATGTAGTGAAGATAGTTGATGGTGCCCAGTTATCAAAAGATATAGCATCTGGAGTCTTAAAGGCCTGAAGATAAACAAGAGGCTATCTAGCTGAGAAGCAACAAAGCCCACGTAGAAGAAGCACCAGTTGGTGTGATCATGAGGTGGCAACAGGAGCACATATCACGCATCAAAGACACAAAACAAAAAATCATAGTACTGTGAATGAGGATGAGTGTGGAGTGGAAACTAAAGTCTATCTGTAGGCAACTGGACAGAAGGATCGAGGGGAGGAAGTGAGCCAGCCAGGGTGCATACAACATAGCACCAATGGAACATTCAACCATTCTCTAGTTCTTTAATGCTTACCTTCCCCCCCACTATCATGACCCCAATTCTACCTTACAAATCCAGCTAGACCAAAGCATGTACATTGGACAGATAAGAGCAGGAAACATGGGGAACCCAGGATAGATAAATCCCTCAAGACCAATATTTAAAGCACCCATACCAGGAGGCAATGGGGAGGTAGAGGGAAAAAGTTGGAACCAATCACAATAATTTAACTACAACTCCCTCTCGGGGGGGGGGGGGAGGGTGGACAACAGAAAAATGGGTAGAGGAGACATTGATCAGTATAAGACATGAAATAATAATTTATAAATTATCGAAGGTTCTAGAGGGAGGGAGGGGGAAAATGAGAAAGCTGATACCAAGGGCTCAAGTAGAAAGACAATGTTTTGAGAATGATGATGACAACAATTGTACAAATGTGCTTTGTCTACAACTGATGCATGTATGGATTGTGATAAGAGTTGTATGAGCCCCAATAAAATGATTTTTTTAAAAAAGAAAATGATGATGGCAACAAATGTACAAATATGCTTGACATAATGGACGGATGGATGGATGGATGGATGTAGATAAGAGTTGTATAAGTCCCAATAAAATGAGTACCAAAAAAATCAACCTCCATCAAAACTATTCCTTTGCATATAAGAGCTGTCTTAGACACAGAAATAAATCTCATTACTATCAGTGTTCTATTAGCACATTCCAGGTGTGTGGCCAAAGTGGTAGAGTCCAAGAACAGAGGCAGCAGCACATCGACTCAGAGGAGCTGCATGGAGATTCTGAGGTACTTTCTCTTCATTTGGCATAAGGATATGAGACTGTGAAACAGAGCAACAGATGGGCTGTCTTCCTGGTGCACGGAGATAGAAGCCAAGGGACCAGGTAGCTCAGAAGATGAGAACCAAAGAGAGGCTTGGCTGCTTGTGACCAGTGACCTGCCTGCTTTCTGATCCTGACTTATGGTAACCTGTTAACTTTCCTAATTATCTCCAATAGTTGTGAATAGTGTCTCTCAGTTCTGTGTGGGCATTCCAATGGATTTGCAAACCCACCATAGAAGCAGAGTACGATGGGAATAAAAGTTGGTTTCAGAATAAGTTAAGAAAGAGGGATATTGTAGGCATATCTGATGCACAGCCTCATGGCAATTAGAAGGTCAAAGGAACTTAGATACGGCCACATCTCATGCTGTTCACTGCAAAAGTAAACAGACATTTATGATGATTTAGAATATTCAAAAAGTTTCAGGAATTAGATTATGGTGAGAAAGAATAAGGATAGTACTGAGCCCGTAAATGAAATCTTTTCTGAATAAATGAATTTTTTATCAGGATCAGGTTACACTTACATTCTAAAACTGCCATCCAGTTAAGTCCAACTCATATTCACCCTTTATAAGCTGTCTTTGGAGTTAACAGCCCAACTCCTAATTCAAGGGCTATCAGAGCTCCTTTGACATTCTTATTAAAAAACAAAAACAAAAAAAAACCCCTCTATGCTATAAAATCCATTCTCATTCACAGTAACCCTATGTGACAGAGCTAGACTGTGCTTGTGGGTTTCCAAGATTATAGATCTTTATGGAAGCCGAAAACTTCCTATTTTCCCTCAGAGTAGGAGATGGATTCTAACTGCTGACAATGTAGTTTGCAGCCCAAATGCATAACTCACTGTGCTGCCACCGCTTAGGGAAATTAAAATAAAAACCACAATAATATGCCCCTTTATATTACAATGATAATTATTACCAAAAGGTAGCAAGTATTGATAAGGATGTGGAAAAAATCGGTAGAAATGTAAAATGGCATGACTAATGTGAACAGCAGTTTGATAACCCTAAAAACTTAAACATAGAATTGCCAGGTTTATTGTTAGATGCTGTCTAGCTTGTCTGACACATAGTGTACCTGCATATCCCAGAATTAAATGCCACCCAGGCCTGTACCAGTCTCACAATTGATCTTACATTTGAGCCCATCGTTGCAGCGACTGTGTCAATCCATCTTGCTGGGAGTCTCCCTCTTTGTCACTGTCCCTCTGCTTTTCCAAACATGATGTCCCTTCCCAAGGACGAATCTCTCTTAATAACATGTCCATATGACCCAGAAATCCCACTCATAGGTATATACCTCAGATATTTGAATCTAAAGATTCAAGCAGATTCGTATACATCAATATTCCTTACAACATTATTCACAATAGTCAAATGAGAGAAGCAAGCCAAGTGCTAATCAACAGATGAATAATAAAAAGCATTATGCAAAATGTGCTATATCCATGTAATGGAATATTGTTCAGCTATAAAGAGAAACAAAGTTCTAATTCATGCTATAATATGGGTGAACCTTGAAAACAGGCTGAGTAAAAGAAGTCAGATGCAAAATGATAAATACTATATAATCCTATATAAACTGCCATCTAGTTGATTCTGATGCATAGCAGCCCTATTGGACAGAATAGAACTGTGCCTATAGGTTCCAAGATTGGAACTCTTTATGGGAGTAGAAATCTTTGTCTTTCTTCCTCAGAGTCTCTGATTATTTCAAATTGCTGACCTTGCAGTTAGCACCCTAACATGTAATCACTATGCTACCAGGGTGCCATGATCCCACACGGTGGAATGGAATTTCTAAATATGGATCTTTCCCCCATATTGCTGTAACTCCTGCCAAATGATTGGATGGGACTATGCAAGCAAATCTGTCTTGGAAGAAGTGCTTTCAGAATGCTCCTTAGAAGCAACTATGGTGAGAGTTTGCCTCCTGTACTTTGGACATGTGGTCAGGAGAGACCAGTCCCTGGAGCAGCATGTCATGCTTGGTAAAGTAGAGGGACAGTGAAAAAGAGGAACGTCCTTGACAAGATGAATTGACGCAGCAGCTGCAACAGGAATTCAAACATAAGAACAAATCTGGAGCTGTTGTAGGATCAGGCAGTGTTTCACTCTGTTGTAACTAGAGTCGCTGTGCGTGGGAACCGATTCAATGGCACCTAACAACATGCAAATGTGGTGTGCATGGCACTAATAGAGGGGATTGATCAACTTTTCTTACCATCTCTTAGCTATAAGAATGACCCATCTTTGAAGCAGAACCTGAGACAGAACTTCCAGCACCATTGGAAGAACAAGTCTCAGATCCCGAAAGTGGGGACGATCAAGACCAGAGGCAACAGAAGTCCTGGCAGGGAGATATAGGAGCAGCACCAAGACTCCCAAGACGGTGAGGCGGAGCAGGGGGCAGGTTTGCTGGCTCACAAAGGCCAAGAGACCACCTGACTGAGAAGCTGGGGATAAGAGAGAGACCTGACTACTGCCTGGGGAGCAGTCTTGCTGACAACTGCATCCTTACTGTTTCCTGAGCTTTGCTTGTGGTAACTTAACTCCCTTACCAAACCCCCTTATCTTGAGTGTTGTCTGTGAGTTCTGAGTTGCTATTGCAATGCATTTTTTTACCCCAAAATAGCTGTGGGAGGGACATTTGGTGTCAGGATATGACAAATAAAAATGGAGGGGTGGCATGTCGAACTCCTACATCGTAGAAGAGGGAAGCAGAGGAAATCAGTCATGGCCACATCCATTCAATTAATGCATGCCACTTCCATGAAATATCAAAAGTAGGTAAATATATAGAGTTAAAATTTTACTAGTAATTACCAGGGGCAAAGGTGAGGAGAGATGAGGAATTATTGCTTTAAAAGTACTAAGTTTCTACTTGACCTATTGAAAAAAATTTGAAAATAGACAGGTGACAATTATACAACATAGTGAATGTAATTAATGCCATTGTATTGTTTCCTTAACAATGGTAAACTTTTTGCTATATTTACTTACCAGCAGCCTTTCCAGAAGCATACCATTACATAAGTTAAAAAACCATGATTTACCTAATTATTTCTTTTCCTCTAAGTTGCCATATTTGTGTCAATGACCAAATATGAGGTACATATTTTTCATAATAAAGATAATTATCTGGCTTATTTACATAATACAATTTCTCAAACTGCAGAAAAATATTTACAAGTTCCTGGACTGGCCAAGATGTTTCATAATCTTTGCTTGGTCTGCCTTTGCTTAAACTCATCCCTTTTCCTAAAAAGTAGTTCATTACCCTCTTTGCCACATCTTCCAACAATTTATCTCAAGGGTACTCTTCCCTAAGAAACATCTCAGGATCCATTATTACTCACCTTCTTTGCCTAATAATTTTAATAAATACATTTTGTTCTACTTTAAAGAAAACCTGCTTAAGAAGTCCTCATTTCCTCCACACTGACCCACCAGTTAGCTCCTTATCACAGTACTTGTGTCCCTTCTTGCCTTTATTGACTTTTGTATTTATCTTATCAAGCTAAATTATAAAAGCGTGTCTATATTGAAAGCCGATAACAGACTCTTTGAACCTCTGCAGAGATTTAATTTCTTGAGGCCTAGGATTCCAATGGATCCTCTCTGTTGCATGTAAAGATCACCTAGACCATTTTGTATGAGCTCCTGCCTTTATAATCGGCACTTTTTCGGGAAATTCTAGTACACCCAAAATTCTTTAATTTGCTTAATTGAGCCTTCTGCAGAGGTCAAGAACCCTCTTTGTAGGCAAAGTGCTTAAAAAAAATGTTGATGTTGTTGCCGCTGCTGGTTCCAATCATAGTGACCCTGTGCACCAGTAGGAGAACCAAACACCACTGTCCCGCGTCATCCTGTAATTGTTCCTCAACCTGAGTCCCTGGTTGCACCCACTGTGTCAGTCTATACCCTTAAGGACTTTCTTTTTTTCCTCTGCCCCTTCACTTTACCAAGCATGATGCCTAGAAATGTATAGGCATTACTTCTATTTACTGAATATCCAACACCGTTTGGTTCCGTTACTCATTTTGTGTGATGAAAAATGTACAAGACAGACTTGGAGCTTACAAATGACTAAGCAGCAGTATATTTTTACAAATAGGACTTGTTCACATTTGAACAAAAGACAGGGTTTGTGTTTTGTTTTCCAGTTCAGACTCTTGCAGGAATCTCAAGTCTGAGGGTTGGATTCTTGTGCGCGTGTTGAGCCTGGTGTTAAGCAACATGATGGACCAGAGTAAAACTGCTGCATCGGATTTCGGAAAGCGCGATCTTCAGGAAAACAGACAGGCCCATCTTTCTTCCAGACAGCAACTGGTGGAATCCAACTGCAGACCTTTCATTAAGAGCCAAGCACTTGACTTCTTTACCACAAGGCTCCTTTAACAGCTAGATTACCGGATCACAAGGATCAACCTATAACTCCCTCTCAGGGGAATGAACAATGGAAAAGTGGGTGAGGAGTGGTGGAGAATGATGAAAGATATGAAAATAATAATCTATAATTTATCAGGGGTTTGTGAGGAAGGGCAGGTGGGGGGAGAGGAGGAGGAAGAAATAGGCAACTGATATCAGGGGCTCAAGTAGGAGAATGCTTTGAAAATGATAATGGCAGCAAATGTGCAAATGTGCTTGACATACTGGAGGAATGTATGGATTTTGATAAGAGATCTAAGAGCTCCCAATAAAAGTATTTAATTTTAAAAAGAGTCAGATTTTACAAAGATAACTTAAAGAAGGAAGCCCTCCCAAACCAGAGGCTAAATCAAAGGCTTTCTTTAAAGGCCAAGAAGGCCGTGCTGAAAGGCACCACAGCCAGAAGATGAAGAAAGAGAAGGCAATCTGCGCATCAAGACTCTAAAACTAAGAAGGCAGCCCAATTACCCTCAGAAGAACCCCCACACACATACCCAGGAAAAACAAGCTGGACCACTATGCCATCATCAAGTTCCCCTGGAACCACAGAGTCTGCAATGAAGAAGATAGAAAATAACAACACATTTGTGTTCATTGTTGATGTCAAAGCCAACAAACACCAGATCAAACAGGCTGTGAAGAAGCCCTAAGACATTGACATAGCCACATTGATTAGGCCTGATGGTGAGAAGGAGGCATATATTTGATTGGCTCCTGGCTATGCACTTTAGATGTTCCCATCAAAATCAGACTCATTTAAACAGCACAGTTGGCTAATGTCAAAAATAAACTTTTTCAATTAAAAAAAAAGTTTGATTACATCTGTCCCCATCTCAGTACTTTCCTTCATTTTTAGAATTCCCAGTGGTAGAAAACTGGGAAGACTCCTGACAAGATAGATTGACACAGTGGCTGCTACAGTGGGTTTGAACCAAGCAAGGTGAGCACAGCTCTGACCAGGCTGTGTTTTGTTCTGTTGGGCATAGGGTTGCTGTGAGTCAGAACTCACTTGAAGGCACATAGGGTTTAACTTTAAACTCTTTGAGAGATGTAGCCATGCTCAAACTGACTCAATTCAGAATTAAGTTGGGAAAAAAAAAACAGCATCTGGATTGGCTATTAGCAATGTTCCATGCCAACTTGTTTGAGATGCCAACATCCACGATCTTGCCCCTCTGGGGAATTCTTGAGAATTCTAAGAAATGCTAGTCTTCAGTGATTTTAGTTCATAGGAACCCTTCAGGACAGAGTGAAATAGCACCAAATGGTTTCCAAAGCAATACTCTTTATGGAAATCGACTGCTACATTTTTCTTGTCAAAGCAGCTGGTGGATTCAAACAATTTACCTTTTGGTTAACACTCAAGCACATAACCACTGTACCTCTGAAGTGCCTTACAAAAAAATGTATTGCTCTCCTGAACTCAGTAGAATCCAAAACACCACATTACCTTAATCAGATATACTCTCATGCTCATATTTAGGATTTGGAAGTTTCTGTTTGCTATTCCAATGTGTCAGGAGCAGTCAGGAACTGGAAACAGGATGCCAGTGGTTCAAGCCCTCCAGCCTCTCTGAGAGAGAACAATGAAACTATTTACTTCTAGAAACACAGCCTTGGGACTCAATGATAGTAGGTTTGGTATGCAAGTGTATTGTTTATGAATATACAATCTCAAATCTTAGTCCTCCGACTTTAGCTTCACAATAACGTAAATGAAAACTGCTCATATTTGAGGCTCTTAAAATTAATATTTGAGAGATTATTATTCTTTCCCCATATCAGTTTGGTTGCTTATCCAAAATATTTGTCCAGTCTCTCCTCCCCTTGCACTTTTTCCCTTAGGGCTGTATGCCAGGTATTTACTTCTTCAGTCTGCCTTGAACCTAGGAGGCTGCCATGTGACCTACCTGTGCCCAATGAGGTATAATAGGATGTTCACTCCAGAGTGTTTTAGAAAGATTGTCCTTTCTGACAATAAAAAATACAAAACAAGAAGAATATCTTTTCCCTTCCTCACCCTCACTGCTCTTCTGTATATTATTTGATGACAATATAACACTTGGATTTCTGTGGTCAATACAATGCTGTGAGAAAGTCAACATTCTACTGAGTTTCTGAATCATACCAAAACTCTTTCTGTTGTGTTTGCAGTTATGTATTTTCATTGCTTAAATCATACTGGTTGTAATATTGCTGGTTTATAGCCTATAGCGGGGGTGCTCACACTTTTATAGCTTATAAAATGATCAAGTCAAAATGACCTACCAACTACAAAAATGCAAAACATATATTTTTATTCACTCATCTCATTTATTCATAAATGCATTGAGAATTCTTTATATGTACAATGTTATGTATCTTGTATAACCGCGTGAGTCCATATTGTACAACACAACACAATTAACTATGTACATTTTTATCATTACAGGAGTTGACTCTGATGACTTGCACTGAATGGAATGATCCAGGGATGCATAGTTCAGACAGGAGCTGCTGACAGCCACCCTCAAGCACACTTCCAAGTGATCATCAGTCATGGTAGAACGGTACTTGAACTTAAGGATCTGTATGTGGAAAGAGACTGACTAACATACATAAGTTGAACTGAATAATGCAGTCAAGGAGGTAGCACATTTTCTGATGTTTGGGTACTTTTCTTCTGCAAGTAAGTTCCAGAATTCATGTGCTCTAGACTTTACCTGAATGTCAGTTTGTAAAGTCAAAATCTTTCATTCCATATGAAAATAATACACTTTTTCTCTTCTTACTTGGTCAAGCTTCCCCACTCATTGTAATACTCTTTCTTACTTTTAAGAGAAAAAAAAAACAAGGTCTAAAAATTGTTGATAACTTAGCGTGTTAGTTTTGCTGCACTTAGCACAGCTGTTTGCGCATACGTTTGACACCTAAGATTACATCTGATTGGCTGTGCTGCATCAATCAAGTCATGGGACTGATGATAGGCTTGCGTCTATTATTTTAATGTCATGCGATACCCACGCTACATTTGCAATCAACTAGTAGATTGTGATCAACATATTGAGCACCCCGGCCTACAGCACACACGTAAATAGTGCTTAGCCCTTAGAATGTTTAGTGCTCTCACTTGTGCTTTATAGCAAACATATGGTATTATCTTATTTCTCCCCAGAAAGATTGCTAGAAAGTCTGGGTTCAATGGGAACATGTGGAACAATCTAATATTTAAGTGGGAAGGGAAGAAAGGCTCATATACATCATTATAATGACTTTATACAGAAATATCATTTAAAAAGCTGTAAATAAAATTGCAATGCTGACATGAATCTGGCTTTTAAACTTGATGCTTTTCAAATGTGATTCTACCTCATCTATTCCTTCTTTCAAAAATATTAACTTTAATGAGACATGGACTGCATATTGTAAAATTTACATCTCTTCTTTGAAAAAGATTTACAGCCTACTTTGTAGAGCCCTAGTGATCACAGTGGGTTTTCTCATTGTGCTCCTAGCCACAAGGACAGCTGTTGCAAACCACTAGTCACTCCGTGCAAGAAAAGTAAGGCTTCGTATTCCAGTAAAGATTTCATCTTAGAAATTCTAAGAGAATTTCTACTGTGAGTTCACAGAGAGTTCTACTGTGGCCTGGAGGGCCAGAGGGAGCCAGCATTCACTCAATGGCAAAGAGTAAATTTTTGAGAGGGGTTTCTAGAGAGGATAAAGGTAATCAAATATAACTTTTCTTTTTTTTTTTGAAGTATAACTTTTCTTATTCCACCTCTTACCACTCTGAGCAAATGTCTCTGTCTATACACTCACCACAGTCCAGCCCACTCTTAATTTCTAATCCTTTTGGTCTTTACTCCACCAATAGTCTTTCACGTCCTTCCATTTGTGTAAGGAACTAACCCTTAGAGCAACCTTTCAGAAGGTATATTATAAATGGGGTTAGGCAATTGGTTTGGTCAGACAGTCAAAAGTCTGGCCGAGACAAGATTGCTGACATAACCTGGGCAGCAGTGCTTTGTAAGCATAGGAGACAGAGCAAGTTGCAATCAAGGTCAGAAAAGCAAACTAATTAGACTTCTTATGGTTTGTGGACTGGAGCCATTGCCAGAAGGGACTTGTTTTCTAGCTGAAGCCTGAGGGAGCCACTACCTTATTATCTGTAACATATCATGTTTTTACCAGTCAGTGCCTCTCCCAAGATAACAGTGAAAGTAAAACACAAATTATTCCCCCACCACCAAGAATAGAAGAAGGAATAAAAGAAAAACAGAAGGAAGAAAGAACAAACAAAAGAAAGGATTTTTATCTTTATCTTGTTCTCAGTGCTCTGATCAGATTCAAGTCTCAGGAGACAACTAACTTCTTATGAAGGAATAATTCTTCAGAGTCTTTAATTGTATTCATACAATTAATCTCTTTCAGGATCCAGTTTGAGGAAAAGACAATGAATGCAAACAAAGACAAATTAGGGTTATTGTTGCTAGCCAATGCCTCCTTATGTTCTTCCATTCTAATCTAATATCCCACACCCTCCACATTATAAAAACCATTTTCTGAAGATCACCAATGAGCTTCTAAAATCCTAAATTCAACACTGTCTTCTTAAGTCTTAATTCTTTTTACTTTTGGAGCAGCATGTCCTCATAAGTACTATACTTCTTTTACATTTTAACTTTTTTATTAATATGTCTTCAGGTGTGATACAAGTTAATGGTTTAAATATATTAAAAAGAGTTGTGCACAAACACTGTGCTACTAAAACCTATCCTAGTGTTCCTCAAAGGAGCCCTGTTGGTGTCAATGGTTAAGAGCTCTGATCAAAAGGTGGTTTGTTCAACCCAACTCTCTGAGTGAAAGATGAGGTGGTCTGTGTGGCAGTCATGTGCATATGTTAATTTTATAACTGAAATGTAGGGGTGGAGTCTGGCCTGTTGATCTGGAGATGGCCATTGAGTGGCCAATGAGGTCGCTGAGACTTCTGGGAGATCTCACGGTGTTACCCTCCTGAAGATGAGAGGCTGTCTTCCCCAGTTGTTGGGAGCTGGTCTCAGAGAAGATGAATCATGGACAAGACAAGATGGCAGCATCCAAGAAGCTGGAAGAGCTGGTGGAGAGACCACGGCTTTGCCCTGATGGAGCCAGACCTCTGAAGCTGAGGCGGCCACATGGAGACCTCTGCCAGCGATGAGTTGCTTCTGCTGTTGTTGGACCCTGAGCTCTGGAAGCAAGGAGCCATGTGGAGACCCTGCCAGGGCCGGGATTCTGCACCCACTGACCTGTGACTTTGTGAGTCAGAAGGAGACTTTATAGATTGATTTCCGGCATATAGGTTACTATCAGACTTATGACTTTGAACTGGACTCGGCTCAATGTCCTGTTCCTCTTGTATATAAAACTTTTCCTTATATCTATATGCATGTCTATGAAAATTGTTCCTCTAGTCTACTCGGACTAACACAGTCTGCTTCTATGCAGACAGAGTACAGACTTAGAAATCCTAGGGGCATTGCAGTCTGCCCTATAGGATCACCATAAGTGACAATTAACTCGACGGCAAAGGGTGTGCATTTTTTTAATGGCTCTTCCTCTCCCTCTTTATCCACTCGACTCAGCCAATAAAAGGAATCACAGCTGTTTTTTCAAAAGCATTGAAAAGTTAAGTTTACGTAATACAATTAGTGTACACTCTAAAAAATCAAACTTACTATGAGATTTTTGCTCAAAGAAACCCTATGAACCTGATGGACGAAGGAGATTTGCCCTTGTGGGTTTCCAAGATTGTGAACCATTTTCCCTTCTGAGTGACTGACTGGTGAGTTCAAACTCCTGACCTTATTGTTAGCAGCCTATGTGTAATGTACTATGACACCAGGCTCCTGGGTATACTGGTACTGTACAAAAAAGTTTGAAATATTGTGAGAATCACCAAATGTGACACAGAGGCACGAGGTGGGCAGATCATATTAGAAAACTATCCCAGGTAGACTTGCTGCATTCAGTGTTCCCACAAACATTCTATTTTTAAGAAAACACAGTGTCTGAGAAGCCCAATAAAACATGGTATTCCTGCAAATTGACTACTTGATTGCTACTACTGAGTAGCAATCTATTGAGTACTTCTAGTAGAAAAAGAGACTCCAAATTTTATAGATATCAATTTAGTAGGTCTAAAGTAAAATCAAGTCATCTAAATGAGAGATACCATCCGTGTAAGGTCATAATACTCTTCAAGGTCTCTCAGCCGCGCAAGCACTTGAATCGGACATGGGGAACATGGAGAAACTGCCAAAATTTGTGATTGGTAGTTTCATAACAGTTACAGGCAAGAAGACAAAAGAGGAGAGGGACTGTGATGGAGATGGATGTACTATTAAGGATTAGAGAAATTGACAAAATTATTTGAGGTCCTCTAACCAAGTCAGTTAGGGAATGGCTCATGACTGTACCACTTTGTTTTTGCTATCACAGGCAGTCTAGTCAGTTCTGACTCCTACCAACCCTATGTAAAATAGAACAAAACACTGCCTGGTTTTTCACTATCCTGGCAATAGTTTTGTTTGAGCCCAGTGTTGCAGTCACCATATCAATCCATCTTGTCAAGAGTCTTCTCATCTTCACTTTTAAGGAGAGATCTGGCTATACTTCTCCCAGGACAGATTTGTTTGTTGTTTGAGCAGTCCACAGTATTTTCAATATTCATTGTCAATACCCTAATTCAAATACATAGATTCTTCTTTGGTCTTCCACATACATTGTCCAGTGTTTAAAAAGCAGTGATCAGTGGACGAGGGGAAAAGGAGCTGATACCAAGGGCTCAAGTAGAAAGAAAATGTTTTGAAAATTATGATGGCTATATATTTACAAATGTGCCTCATACAGTTGAATTATTTAAGATGTGTAAGAGCCACCCCCCCCCAAAAGGGCTTTAAAAGAAAGCAAATGTTATGAGAGTGATGAGGGCAAAGGGCAAACACAAATGTGTTTGATACACAATGGACTTATGTATGGATTGTGATAAGAGCTGTATGAACCCCCAATTAAAGGATTTAAAAATAAAAAGAAGAAATAAAGAGAAAATTATCTCCAATGTACATAGTCTTAAAGAACATCAATGTTCTATTTTAATAAGAGAGTGTTTATAAAAAGGTTTGAAAAAGAAATCAAATAATGTATTATATTGGGCAAATTTGCTATATAAGATATCTGAAAGTGTTAAGTAAAGGTTTCATGTTGAAACTGAGGTGTGCCTGACTTTGTTGTGCATTCAAGTTGGTTCAAACTCATATTAACCCTGTGCCTAAAAGAAGAAACTGTACCCAGTACTGCATCATCCTTATAATTGCTATGTTTGAGCCCATTGTTGTAGTCCCTATATCAGCTCATCACATTAGGACTCTTTCTTGTGTTTTCTCATCTTCTACTTTGCCAAGTATTATCCCCTTTACAAGAAACTGTCTCTCAAGATAAGACCAAAGAACCTAAGAATAAGTCTTACCATCCTTTATCTAAGGAGCAGTCCAGTTGTGCTTCTTCCAATATAGATCTGTTTGTTCATCTGTCACTCCATGGTACTTTAAGGATTTTTCACCAAAATCATAAGTCAAGGGCATAAATTCTTCTGCTGGCTTCCTTGTATATTGCTCAACTTTCATATGATGAAATTTAAAATACTATGTAATA